>CM052700.1:147271686-147287396 GCA_028551405.1 Uromys caudimaculatus
TAGATTGCTTTTGGCAGGATGGCCATTTTTACTATATTAATCCTGCCAATCCACAATCATGGGAGATCTTTTCATCTTCTGAGATCTTCTTTGATTTCTTTCTTCAGAGACTTGAAGTTCTTGTCATACAGATCTTTCACTTGCTTGGTTAGAGTCACACCAAGATACTTTATGTTGTTTGTGACAATTGTGAAGGGTGTCATTTCCCTAATTTCTTTCTCAGCCTGTTTATCCTTTGAGTATAGGAAGGCTACTGATTTGTTTGAGTTAATTTATCCAGCCACTTTGCTGACATTGTTTATCAGCTGTAGGAGTTCTCTGGTGGAGTATTTTGGGTCACTTAAGTATACGATCATATCATCTGCAAATAGTGATATTTTGATTTCTTCCTTTCCAAATTGTATCCCTTTGACCTCCTTTTATTGTCTAATTGCTCTAGCTAGAACTTCAAGTACATGGTGCTGGCCGCATATGTGGCAGAGGAGGGCCTTGTTGGACATTAGTGGGAGGAGATGCCCTTGGGCCTGAGGGTGTTAGATGCCCCAGGTTAGGGGAATGCTAGGGGGGGAAGACAGAAGTGGGTGGTGGGAGGAGCACCTCCATAGAGGCAAGGGGAGGGGGTATGGGATAGGGCATTCCCAAAGGGGAAACCTGGAAAGGGGAAAACATTTGAAATGTAAATAAAGTAAATATCAAAAAAAAAGAAAAACAAATAACAATACCAATACCCTGCCAATACCAATACCCTGCCAGCATTTAACTCTCTGCTTTGACATAATTGACAATTATACAGAGAGAGAGAGAGAGAGGGAGAGACCTTAACACACTGTGCTCCAACACTGACGAGTTTTGATTTGTTACTGTAGTAATTCTGGCCAATGTACAAAAAGTAACTTCTTCATACTGAAGACCCTGAAGGGTTTAGTTATGTTTTTAAAGTGGCACCAAGGCCTGAGTTTAGGAACATGAATTTTAAGGAGCAAAACTGATGTATACAAGAAAATGTGAAAACTGTTTCATCTGGTAGGGGTGGCATCAGCAAGAGAAATAAAATAGAGAAATCAGAGAAAGCATAAATATTCAAAAACTGTGTGTTGACTTGTAAACTAGTTGCTTTTGACATGGAGTTTTATATTTCTTCCATTTAAGATAAGCATATCATATACTTGCCATACACAAATGTATTTTTGCTACAGATCAAAGAAAAGCAGAGCTGTCCTTCCACAAATGTGTAGTAGCTATGCAAAAAATAGATATTTTGTAAATATGCAAAACCATCTTTTCTAGCTCCCACAGCTTTGGAATATACCAACTGATATATCTGAAAACCTGATGAGATGTTAGATCAATTCTAAATACACACTAAATAGTAATCCACAGCAACCAAGAAATATCGGTCCTAGCAATCCAACTGTGTTTCGATATCAGGGAAAGTCTGAGTATTTCCTAAGGATAATAGAAAAGATACTTAATAGCTCCCTAGTCATTACTGAATGACATCTGAAGATAAATAACTTCAGAAAACATCCTCTTTTGAAAGAATTAAGGAGCTAGCAAGATGACTGAGTGAGTAAAGGCCAAGTGGCCAAGCCTGAAGACCTGAGTTCTATCCCCAGGAGCTATGTGGTTGTCAGAAGCTCCTGGGGGTGAAACTCAGTTCTTCAGGCACCCACAAGTTGGCCTCTGACCTCCACACACATGTTATTGGGCGTACCTGTGGTGGTTTGAATGGGTTTGGTCCCCATAGACTCCTGTGTTTGAATGCTTGACCATAGGGAGTGGCACTATTAGGAGGTTTGGCCTTATTGGAGGAGGTGTGGCCTTGTTGAAGTGACATAGTAACACACTATGTGAGGTCCTATGCTCAGGCTCCATCCAATGTGGAAGAGGGTCTCCTCCTGGCTGCCTGCAGGAGACAGTCTCTTTCCAGCTGCCTTTGGAACAAAATGTAGAACTCTTGGCTCCTCCAGCACCATGTCTGCCTGCATACTGTCATGCTTCCCACCATGATGATAATGGACTGAACCTCAGAACCTATAAGCCAACCACAATTAACTGTTTTTCTTTAAAAATAAATAAATAAATATTTTATTCATTTGTGTGTGTGGGTGTGTGTGTGTGTGTGTGTGTGTGTGTGTGTGTGTGTGTGTGCGCGCGCACGCGAGTGTGTGAGTTTAGGTGCACTACGTGTGTACAAGTTCTCCTAGAGACTAGAAGAGGGCTCTGGATAGCCTGGAACTGGAGTTACAGGCAGTGAGTGCTGGGAACTGAACTCTTGTTCTCTGCAAAAGCAGAGTATGTAAGCACTCTTAGCCACTCACCATCTCTCCAGTCTCATTTACTTTTTAAGAAATGACTTTCACTAGAGTTTTACAAATTTTTCTATAAATTAATTGCAATTTTTGGTGTAACTTTTTCCCTTGGAATGTTCCTTAGATAATTTTGGTATTGATTATTTTATTTTTAAACTGTAATATTTCTCATTCATGTTACTAACTACACTTGACATTTCATACTGATTTCCCATCCTGCAAATTCTACTTTCATTTCCATGAATTCCTTTAGTTCAGAATTCAGCAGCCACAGTCTCGCCCAATAATGACAAACTCCTTTCTTCCCTTTTCATTCATTCTCTTCTTTTTGCTTCTTTTTCTTACCCTACTATTCCCTCTCAGGTGCCAGCACTGTACTGAGGAGACTATAATAACTTCATGTTCTATGTGATTGCGACCGTCATGTTAATTGTCAACTAGACAAAATCTGGGATAATTTGGAAACACATCTCTGGTTATGGATGTGCAGTTATCTAAATTGCACTAATTGAGATGAGAAGACATGCTCACCATGGGTGGTGTCTCCCCTGGCTGCAATCCTAGACTGTAGAAATGGAGAGAACTGAGCAGCAGCATGTGTCCATTGCAATGTTGCCACCTTAATGAACTGTCCTCTTGAAATGTGAGATGGAATCAACCCTTTCTCCTTAAAGTTGCTTTTGTCAGAGTACTTTACCATAGTAATGGGAAAAGAAACTAAGATGGGTCACTAAGGACCTGCCTTCGGGTTTTCACTACAGAGTATGAGATGGAGTGGTTTTTACATTCTCAGTCTGTGAAGGTTATTTCTACCTCTGCTGTCCCCTCAATTTCCCTGTCACTGTTGCTCTCATGATTCTTGTTCTGTTCTTTACCTTGAGTTTGGAATCTTGTATGGAAGGTTTCCTGCACCTGTGGGTAGATTCATAGACTTTAGCTGTGGTGAAAGTCTGTTCTGTCAGTCAGTGCAAAAACAGCCTTCCCTTGCCAGCAAAGGCCCCTTGACTTTGGTGTCATTTATTTTCCTATGTACATTTATAAATTTAAAACTGGTATTTCCTTTGGGACTTTTTTTTCTGCATTCGTAAATGAAACTGGCCCAAGACTATGTTAAATTATGTTATCAACTTGACTTAAATTGCATCATTAAAATGATATTTAAACAGGTACAAACACAAAAGTAGCTATAAACTTTTGATACTAAAAAGCCAAATGTAACTTAATAATTAACATTTAAAAATCTAAAAAAAAAAAAAATCAACCAATGTCAAAACAATGCTGTTGAACTGTCAGGATGGTTTAGTGGGTAAAGACACTTGCAGCCAAGCCTGACAACCTGAGTTCAATCCCAGGGCCTACATAATGGAAGAAGAGAACTGACTGCTACAAGTTGTCCTCTGACCTCCACATGTGACTTGGCACATGCTCGCATGCATACCTGTACACACACAATAAACAATAGAAGTAAAAATGCCATCAGTCTGCCATCCAGATGTTGTGTCACTGGTTCTGTCCTGTCAGTTCTTCATGTCCCTAATGCCCATGCTGCAGTTGTCAAGACTCTGTTTCCCAGAACCGATCTTTATTGAAGCCTCCTCTGGAGCAATGCAGCATGACATTACTCTGCTTGGGAGGGACACATGTAGTTCCCTTTCATCTTCTCTCTCTGGTCCCCAACAATTAAAGCAGTTCTTCAGAACATAAACTCAAGAATTAAGATTCAATAATGGCACTTAGCTGTCATGGAGTCATTCAGCTGGTCCTGAATGTGTGATGTTATTTTATGAGTCTTATCATAATGAACAAGGAGACCTAGAAAGGGGGAAACATTGGAAATGTAAATAAAGTATCAAAAAAAAAAAAAAAAAAAGACTTCAAGATCTCTTAAAGGGGCAAAGTCCTCGGATTCCTAGGTTATTGCTAATTGACTTGATCAACACCCAGCTGGAGTTATGCATACTTACATATTTGTTTCCAGAACCATCAGTAAGAATCGCTCATTGCCTTGAAATAAATATTAGCCTCCTATTGGTAGATGAATGGATGACAACTAGATTTTACATGAAGAGGGAGAAAATGTAGTAAACCTTCTCAGGAAAATCAGCAACCTAACTTTCCAAATAGAGCAATCCCTGCCTTTCAGAACAGTGGAACCATACAGGAACCAAAACAGACTGTCCCTCATCAGAAGATGACCTTAGTGGACAGACCTTTCTTCTACACATATTTACCCCATAGGAAGTCTCTCCTCATTTTCTCCCTTGAAAGATGTCCTTATTCTTATTTTAACCTGATTTGTAACAGGAGTTGAGAATAAAACAAAAGCTGTATCTCTGTTTTAACCTCTTCTCCCTCAGGGTGATGGACTTGACCCACTCCTCCAAGAGTTCAGTTCCTCTGGGACAATCTGTTTGCTACCAGTGTTCTATGACTCTACCCCCCCTCCATGTGAGTTACCCCAAATGGTTTAAGCAAAGTTCTTGTGACCCACAACATCATCTAGGTCACCTGCCCCCTTGGTCAGACAAAAACTATTTCCTTAGCTCTGCCAGTGACATGCAATGCTTCTCTGTGGGGTACATAGCGGAATTCCTCAATGTTGTAGAACAAAGAAAGAATCATTCAAAATGCCAAGGGTGCAGTTCTAGATGTCGTGTTGGAGAGCATCAGAGGTGACTGAAGCACAGGATAAGAAGATCATGTGGTTTCCAACTCTCCTCTGCCTGGAGATTGCAGACACTGAGAGAATCATGTGTATGACCTCAGACCTGCTGATCTTTCTTTAAATTTTTTTTATTTTTTTGTACAGATAAACATATAATCACAACAAACAATCCCTTAAGTTAACACAATGAACCGACAGTCAAAGGAATGTTTTTATTTGACCAGTGGCACATTTGTCACTGCCTTCCTCCAGCTGCCTGGGACCTGGGGCCCAGGTGATACACACCCATGGAGGACATCCCAGCACCTTGAAATGAATGTGCCCAGTTCCAAATGGAGGACATGGGTGCTGTTTGCGTGCGAGTTTGGCTTTGTTTTGTGTTGAGACCCCCATTATAGGTGCTGGCCTTCATTTGAAAATGATGTCTCTTTATCACTAAGATCCAGTGTGCCCTTGGCTCAGAATTTCAAACAGGCTTCTACAGAATTCATAATCATTTATGTTTAGTCCATTTTCTTTATTTGGTGGGACAGTTGGTAGTAGCATTTATTTTATTTTACCATGGCTAAGAATACTAGTGTTTTCTACAGTGGTGATGCAAAAATCCCTCCCCAAGTGAAGCTTGTTTGAATAAATAGGAATAGTTATAAAAAAAATAAATCATAACCATGGCCAAAGCTATTACAAGAGATCCTGAATTGTAAGTGACAGCTTGCCAGACTTTGGGAAGTGCTCCTTGAAACAGAAAACAATGTTTAGCTTCAACCAACACTAGACAGAAATGTAGCCATTCATACATGGGCCTGGATGACATTTCTGACCATTGGGGATTTAATGAGAAATGTCTCTCAAAGACCTTTGAACACTTGGTCCTAGTAGGTGATGGTGTTTGGATAGGTTTTGAAAGTTAGCTAGGATGACTATTGCATTATGAAACACCATGATCACGAGGAGGAAACAGTTTATTTAGCTTACACTTCCATATCACTGTTCATCATGGAAGGAAGTCAGGACGGGAACTCAAACAGGGCCAAAATGTGGAGGCAAGAGCTGACACAGAGGCCTTTAAGGGGTACTGCTTGTTGGCTTGTTCCTCATGGCTTGCTCAGCCTGCTTTCTTATAGAACCTAGAACTACCAGCCCAGGGATGGCTCCACCATAATGGGCTAGGCCCACCTCCATCAATCACTTCTTTAAAAATGCCCTACATGGTTGCCTAGAGTCTAACATATGGAGGCATTTTCCTAATTGATGTTCCCTCCTCTAAAATGCCTTTATTTTGTATCTTGTTGACATAAAATTATCCTTCACAATTGACCCTTTGTCACAAAAATATCACTATTAAGTTACAACCTTTCCTTTTTTGTTTATTCCCAAGATGACATATTAATATCAATATCACAATATAAAACATTTTACAAACTTAGAAAGTCCCACCATCTTTACAAACTCAAAGCACTTTAAAATTCAGTGTTTTTTAAACTTCAAAGTAGCTTTTAAAACCTAAAATCTTTTAAAAATTCAGTCTCTCAACAGTGGACTCCCATAAAATAAAAAATAAATTAAAGACACCCTTACTTCAAGAGGAAAGAAGCAGAGCATAGTCACAATCTAAACAACTCAAAAACAAACTCCAAGAGTGTAAATAACTCAGTGTCCAATATCTAGGATTTCCTAACAATCTGAGCTCCTCCAATGGGGCCTGGATCACTTCTGCAGCTCTGTACTCTGCAGCACATACAGCTTGTCTTCTTAGCTCAGGCCAGCTCCACTCCACTGCTACTGCTGTCCTTGGTAGCTGCCAATGGTACTGGCATCTCCAAAATGCTGGGGTGTTCTTTTGTAACCGGGCTGCACTTTCACCAATAACCTCTTCTAGGCTCTTTTTTATGGTGCTATACCTCAACTTCTTTGCATGACCCCTTCAGTCTTGGGCCTTCAACTGGAAATGAGGCTACACCTTCACCAATGGCCTCTTCTGACCTCTCACAGTGCCAAGCCTCAGCTGCTCTCTGTGACCCCTTCATGGCTTCAAAACCAATACCACCCAGGTATGGTATGATTTTCAACTGCCAGCACAAGGTACAACCTTGGTCACCTCTGGAACACAGTTTCGGTGTGTTCTCAGCAAACACTTCCCAGATATGGCCTCAGAAATGCTGGTCACTGCTAATTTCCCAGCTCCAGCTGACCAGCATCAAGTGTCCCAGCAAAGCACAGGTGTCACTTCTGTAGTTCTGATCACTTGTTAATCAGAGCTGACTTTTCAGCCCCAGCTGACCAGAATAACAGAGTCTTAATTAAAATAGAAAACAGTCCTGATAGTCTCTTTAAACTTCCCTCTGAATCTCCACAAGCCAGGCCTCTATCTTCTGTACTGTGTTCAACACTCCTTTCTTCCAAGATTCTGCAGAACACTTCACTGGGCTCTCAACACTCCATGACTTTTCTAGCCAAAAGTTCCAAATTCCTTCCCCAATCCTCTCCTAAAGCATGGTCAGCTTTATCACAGCAGGAACCTAAAGGAGGAAGTACGTCAGAGGGAGGCTGGCTTTGATGGTGTGTAGCCTAGCTCTACTTCCTGTTTGCTTCCTCTTGATCTCTCTGCTTCCTGTGTGCAGGTCAAATGTGATCTCTCTGCCTCCTAACTACTAGGCTGGCCCAAGCTCCTGTTCCTGTGCCTTCCCTCCCATGATGGACTATGCCCCCTTTCCACTAGAAGCTAAAATAATCTTTGTCCCCTAACTTGCTTTTATCAGGATATTCTATCACAGCAACCAAAAGATAACTAATTCGATAGCCCTCTGTGACTCAGTTTCCTCATTTGTAAATAGGGCAAAAAGCCCTGCCAAGGGATGCTTTGGAGAAAAAGAGAAATGGATAGAATATCCACCATGGCAAATGCTGCCTCCCTTTCCTGGCCAGAGCTGCTGAAGAAGGGATCTAATGCTTTGGATCTGTGCCAAAGACTTAATGATTTTTTTTTGCAAACAATGAGAAAATTACAAAATGAAGAAACCTGAACTTGAAGCAAGAACATTAGCCTCTTTCACCTTGAGCCTTCTGAGTCGATTCTCTCATCCATAAAGGGAAGATGATTAAGGCGCCTCTTCTGCATGGTTATCTGGTAGCTCTGAAGTGATGCATATGATTAGAGAGCACGGTGCCAATCCCATGAAGTACAGAGCAATACCAGTAAGCAATACCATTTACCACAGAGCACCTGGGCAACCACAATGACCGTCATTCCATGTGACTGCACACTCACATACTAAGCTACTTTTTGGTGTCTGGAGAGAAATAATTTAGCAAACTTTTGCTGTCAAAAAGCAAGATGTTAGATAAATTTTCTCTCAGGAAATTAGATTTTCCAGTTATGATGTGTGAAACTCTGGCATGGCTTCAGATTCTAAAGGGACATGCCTGCTTTGTTAATCCAATGTTCAGGGCACTGAAAGCCCTCTCTTCTCTCTCTCTCTCTCTCTCTCTCTCTCTCTCTCTCTCTCTCTCAGTCTCTCTCTCTCTCTCTCTCTCTCTCTCTCTCTGTGTGTGTGTGTGTGTGTTGTATGTATGTGTTCCTATTCAAGTGTGTGTACAATTCCATGTTTGTGCCGCTGTAAGAGCACATGAACGGAGGCAAGATATCAACAAGGCATCCCTCCACCTTAGTTCTTGAGACAGTCTCTCGCTTATCTCTGGAGTTCACCTATTTGGCAGAACAAATCAGTCGGTGGGATTTTAAGATTTACTTGTCTCTGCCTCGCCAGGACCAGGATCCCAGGCATGTGTTACTATGCCCAGCTTTTGACATAGATGCTAAGAATCAAACTTGGGTCCTCATACTGTGTGGCAAGCACTTTACCCACTGATCCACACCACAGCCCCCACAATACTTCTATTAGAAAACTCTGTTACTCCTCTTCTAAACAATTATATTCGCCTTGACCAGAAGTCTTTCTGAGTATTAGAGGTTGTTGGTTTGCTTCCCTAGGAGGAGTTTCTCTAAGGCAGTGAGAACTGCAGGGTGACTGCTCAGTTCACTGAGCACACTGCTTACCTGATAAGAAAAGCAGGTGCTCAAGTGACCATGAGAAAGGGGCCTTGTCCCAGTGACTCCATCACAGCCCTCCAACCATGTTTTCCTGACACTCAGTGTATACAGCTTAGATATCTCCTGATATTATACAGATTTAGAGATTTTGCCTTATTAATTAGCATTTTCATTTTGCTTAAATTCTGGAGTACACTGATTTTCCAGAAGTGCTAATTACCAACCTCTAATACAGCACAGAGTCAGCTGCATATTAAAATAGTCTATCACGTGCTCCCCACTGAGCTTGACGATGTCCTCACTCAGCCCTGTAGGCAGGTGGGAGGCTCTGGCTGCTACTGTTCCCAGGCTGGAGGCCTCTTCTGACCAGATGAACACTGGGTCTCAACAGGCCCTCCATTCTATGGGCGTTATGGCCATATCTGTCATTAAATAAATCTCTTATGGGTATCAACACTGATGTGTGACTATCAAGTTAGGTTCTATTGCTGTGATAAAGCACCATGGCCAAAAGCAACTTTGGGAAGACAGCTTAAAACTTACAGCCCTTCATGAAGGGATTTGAGGTCAGAAATTGACAGGAACCTGGAGGCATGGTCTGAAGCAGAGGCCATGGAGGGATGCTGTTTACTGGTTTGCTCCCCATGGCTTGCTCCATCTGATTTATTATACACCCCAGGTTCACCTGCCCACGGGAGGCACTGCCCACAATGGGTTAGACCCTCCTACATCAATAACTAATTTAGTAAATGCTCCACGGGTTTGCCTACAGTACAGTCTTATAGACACATTTTCTCAATTGAAGTTCTCTCTTAGATAATTCTAGCTTGTCTTAAATGGAAAAACAACAAAACAAAACAGGACAGTGGGCAAACTACCCAGATTCTCCTACCTCAGTTTCTCTTAGATGAGACCTCATGAGATTCCCTGAGGATGTAGTTAATGCCACTATAGTGTACATTAATGTGGTTGGTATTGTAGTGTGGGCAACCATTGCCTCAGTCAGCTGCTTACCCTGAGCTCCCTGAGAGCTGGTACACAGGTTGGCTGCAAGGGGCCAGTCTCCAACTGCACAGTCAGGCATGGATCTCAGACAGGAGGAATCTAAGACAGGTCCCAAAGCTCTCATAAGGTCAGCAGGTCCCCTCCCTGGCCATTAAGAGAATACCAAGGTTCTACAAAGTTCCAGGATCCTGCTGCTGTCATACAAGTTTAATTATTGATGCCACTGCAGAGATATAATGTTATTATTACAGAAATTAAGGAGGAAGGAAACTCAGGATCAAATCACAGATTTCCCAGAAACTGTATGTAGGTCACACCAGGTCATTTCATGAATAATGTCTTAGTTTCCTTTCCAGTTGCTGTGACAAAAAAAATACCTTGAGTTTAAAAGCAACTTAGAGGAGAAAAGGTTTGTTTGAGCTCATGGTTCCAAGTTGCAGTCCATCAGAACAGGGCAGCCACAGCAGCAGGAGGCTGAGTGAACTTGTTTGCAGTCAGAAGACAAGAAAAAATGCTTGCCCTCAGCTCACTATCTAAATGTTATTTGTTTTACATTATTTTATTTATAATTTCATAGATGAGTACTGTATTTACATAATTTCTGTTCCCTCCAACTCTTCCCATGCCCCACCCTGAGGCTCCCTCTCATATTTATGACCTCTACTTTATTATTATTATACAGACATATATATTATATTCATATGAGTGTATATATAATTGCAGCCTACTGAGTTCATTTAGTATTGATCATATACATATACGTGAGTGTGTGTGTGTGTGTGTGTGTGTGTGTGTGTGTGTGTGTGTGTGTGTGTGTTTAGGACTTACCACTTGGGATTGAATAACCTATTGGGGGCTCATCCCTAGAGAAAACTGATTCTCCCCACTTAGCACACATTGCCCATAGTTCTTCGCCTAGAGTGAAGCCTTGTGAGATTTCTCGGTCCACATTGGGCTGCCAGCTGGTTGTCATTACACAGGCCTTGGCTAGGTGACCATATTGTTAGGACTGGTGAGTGCACTCCCTGACATATATGGAAGACACTATCTCATTGCTGATGTCCTGGTGCTCAGACTCTTACAATACTTCTGTGCTTCTTTCCCTGAGCCCTAGCTGTAGAGATTGCATTGCTGAAATATCAGCTGGGGATTGGCAGTTGTTGTCTGCCTTTTGACATTCTCTGCGTGTCTGAATACAGTTGGCAATTACACTGGTTTCGGAAGGTGGCAGAAGTGGGTCCTCTAGGGTCATGACCTCAGCAGCCTTAGGTAGTTGGCTTATTTTACAGTTCCTTACATGAATGCCCTCCTATGGAGCAGGGCTGAAGTCCAGATAAACAGCTGTCAATTACCCCAAGGTAGAGCAGCCACTATCAGAAGTTCTACTTCTATAATGTCCAGAACCCAGCTCATGAAATGGTACCACCTACATTCAGGATGGATCTTGTCACTTTAGTTAACTCAATTAAAGATCCCTTACAGACATCTTGCAGGCCAGCACAATGCAGAAAATCCCTCCTTGTGACTCTTCTATAGTGATACTACAGTGTGTTAAACTGCCAATCAAAACAGACCATTATAGATGAGGTTAGCCTGGGACTGTGGCTCATGCAAGGTTCCTTGTCAAGTTAGTGGTGGAGCTGACTTTAGATCTAGGTCACTAGTCCAAATCCACCTTGCTGTGAGACTTAATAAGACATGCATCTACGACCATGTGAGCGCCTCCTCTCCCTACCTACCCTGTCATGCCTTCCTTCAGCCAGCTGCTTGCCCATACTTTCACTTGAGAAGTGTAGTCATCCCAGCCACAAGAGCTTAAAGGTTTTCATTGAGTCTCTCTAGTGCTCTGGAATATCCTAGCTATCAGTTCCACTGGCCTGAGTATTGCCGGGCATCAGGGAAAGGGCAATAGGTGTCAAGGGGAAAGGGACTATTAGCAGTGCAAACATCATGGCTTCTATACTGTGTCTTCTGTATCCAGGTTAGAGTCACCCTTCTAGAATAATATTCTGTGGCTCTGTAAGCACTTTCAGAATGTGGAAAACATGTCTGGAGGTCATTCCCATCACATAGACGTGCCACAAGCTCGCAGCATGCTCACTCATTCAGTTCCCATGCCTGGGACCAGGGTCATCATAGGTACTTGATAAAAGTTTATCATGTGTCTCTTTTCATTTGTAAAAATACTATAAAGCAGAGACATGCGTGTGTGTGTGTGTGTGTGTGTGTGTGTGTGTGTGTGTGTGGTGTGTTTATTGTCTGGTTTAGTCTCAGGTCCATTCTTCTTTTTTGTGGCTGACAAAAGAAAGGAAAAAGATCAAAGATCGTGGATGGAGAAGGCTACACCCAGCACCTTAGGGTACCTCATACCCAACCAAGTAATGGTTGGTTCTGGAGAGCCACCTCAGAAAGGAGCTCTTCCTAGAAAATGCCCATGAGGGATTTTCTTGATTTAGGTAAACCGAGGTTGGAGAACCTAGCTTGGATATGGGTGAAATCTCCCCACCCCAGACTGAATATATATGATATATCATACATATGTCATATGTGTTATATATATATATTAGAAAAAAAGCCTTCACTTACTAACACTGACAAGCCCACAACACATAATTACTATTAATATTTTTGTTCTGTTTCTTTCTTCTGTTTCCTGGACTGTGTGTACTTTCTGAAGTTATAATTAATTTGATAACCCAACCATTTTGCCCACAATGACAAGATCAGCTTTTTAGACAATTAAATGCTTGTTGTAAACAGAATTTTAATAGTTATGTAATGTTTCAGGGAATAGATTTATGAAAATTTAACCAGCTGTTTTCCTGTTGACAGCCAGTCTATTTATAGTATCCCATATTATCAGTCACACCGCAGAACACCCCTGTACCCAAGATGCTCCTGAAGTGGAATTATCTAGTCAAAAAATATCAACAATTTTTTAAGTCTCTTAATTTGTACTTGCAAATTGTGCTCTGAACATCTCATCATCCATTTTGATTGCAACCTTGCCAGATGAGGTGAGCATGCATTCACTTTAGAGAGATTATGCTAATTTTGTGATTCTAAAAAGCCTTTGCCAATATAATTCAATTCAACCTCTGCTTAAATTGGCTATGGGTGGTTACAGTCCATAGTTAATTAAATGTGCATTTTTAATAGTTAATTGGTTATTTTCTATGAATTAATCCTATCGATATCTTCCTTGCGAGTTGTCTGGTTTAGTCTCCTGTCTACTATTTTTGTGGCTAAGAAATGGCTGATTCTGTCAACTTGACAGAATTTAGAGCCACCTCAGAAGGGAACTCTTTCCAGAAAATGCCCGTGAGGGATTTTCTTGATTGAGTAAACTGAGGTGGGAGGACTTGCCCTGGATGTGGGTGAAATCCCCCCACCCCAGACTGAATGGAAAGGAGGGAGATGCTGGTCACAGGCCTGTGTGCATTTATTCATTGGCTCTTGATGTGGGTGTGACCGGGTGCCTCCTCTTAGTGGTGGGCTGTTACCTGGAACTGTATATTTTAAAGTAAGCCTTTCTCCACTAAGTTGCTTATGACGGGGCATTTTGTCATGGCAACCAGAAACAACACTACATCAGCCTCAAGCATGTAGCTCCAAACTCTTCAGAGCAAATGTATCCAAGATGGGGGACATCTGGGATGCACAGTGATCCCTAGACTTCTCCCTGGGGGGGGGGGGTGATGGGCAGGTCCCTGCTCAAGATAGGCAGAGCCACAGGACACAGGAAGTACAAAGATGTCTGACTGTCTGCAGACTGGGGGAGTCCCTGCAGGTAGAGCAGAGTATTGGTGATCATCACAGATGAAGGGGACAGGGGGAGTGTCACACACTGGGGAACCTGGAGGGAGAGGAACCTGGAGGGGGAAAGTCAGCTTCTACCCACTTCACATGTCCACTGTCACCAAATCACACGCTTAGTGTCAACATTGAGATTCCCTTGTCTAATGTCACCATTTCACCCAACACACACATCATCTTCACTCCACCTTACACACCCACTGTCACACACACACCCTCTGTCACACACCCACTGTCATACACACACCGTCACCCACATACCTACTGTCACACATACTGTCACCCTCACACACACACTGTCACCCCACATACACACTGTCACACAGTTCCACCACTGCACCCCATAAACCTATTGTCACCATTCCCACTCATATCCCTAGTGACCATTTTACCCCACACACCCAATGTCACTATTTTGTGTCACATCCTGATGTCACCAGTGTGCATTATATGCCAGTGCAATCTAGTCTATTCAATTAGACACACTTGAGTGACATTTCCTTGGTAGCATTTCCATTTTGCTAAAATTTAGTGGCTATTCATATTTGGACAGTGCACCAAATGTTCCAGAAACACTCTACGATCTCAGGATGATCCTGAAAATCCATGCACTTCTTTGGAGTCAGAGGATTCTCTTGGCAGTCAATGAGGCTTGAATTTAGTTGCAATACAGAAAGATTTGTGTGGTGCAAATACATCTTAGATTGGTTTCCAGCAGTCAATAAATCCATCCATTCTCCCTGTGTCTGTTCCGGAGTCACATGTCTGTGTCTGTGTGCAGGTCCACTCTCTCTGAGACCGAGCACTGGGTCGTGCTTAGAGCGGGTGTTGTCTGTAATTGCTGCTTATTACAGATTTCCGGCTGAGAGAGACAACAGGGACTGGCCTGGGGAGCTCATGGTCACCATGCATTGCATCAGGAGGACTCACACCCACCATTTGGCGGGTCTCAGGGCATCTGGACAGGACCTAAGAGTGATTATCTCTACCAGCGCCCAGCACAGCCAGAGAACAACTGACTCTGAGTGGCACAAGGTGCTTTCCTGATTGATCTGTTTACTGTCATTGTGACAGTGGGCCACAGTTTGATGTTGCTGAGCCACATTTGTCTTCTTCAAAGTAAGGATGACACTGGCCCTTCTGCAATGTTGGGATAAGGGAGGAAGAGAGCCTGAACTGTTGACTCAACCCAGGTGCAAATCCTAGCTCCTTACCTTTGCATGAAGGCCCCTGCTTAGTGTACTGTGAGCCCTAAAGTGGGAGGGGCAAGTCATTATCATATGACATCACAGGATTGTATACATGAAAATGGTAAATGCTCAGAGCCTTGTCTGGATAACAGTAAATGCCAGATGAGTGTGAAACACACTTGACTCAGAAGCTCTCAGTGCCCAGCCAGTGTGTGAAGAAATGGGGCTCACTGGTATATGCTTCCATGATATAGCCAATAGCAGCAAGCCTGCACACATCTCTGTTGCAGAATGACTTAGATGCACAAGGCAGGTCTCCACTATCTCAGGAACCTCCACCTTCGTGGGGAGAAGGCAGGAGGGGCCCAAGGTCTGGCCATTTGGCAGAGAACATAGACAATTCTTCTCAGAGCAGGAGACTACCATGCAGCTAAATGGTAAGATGTGACTCCAGACATAGAGTTCTTGAGCACAAAGACCTAAAAAGGATGGAGCTTTCAGGTCACTACTGTTGTCTGCAACCTGCCTGAGCTGAGCCAGGCTCCTCAAGTGCCGTGTGTGGAATGTGCCCAGATTCTCTGGGTGAAATATCAGTGAGACTACTTGTGCAAACTTCAAAGGATTTGAGCCCCATGAAGAAGTGCATTGTTACCCCAGGGCAGGTGGGTGCT
>CM052700.1:147287896-147312992 GCA_028551405.1 Uromys caudimaculatus
TCCTCCTGGAGTTCGGACCACCAACCAAAGAATACACATTGATGGACTTATGGTTTGGACCACATATGTGGCAGAGGATGACCTCGATGGCCATCAGGGAGAGACGAAAGGCCCTTGGGCCTGAGGATGTTAGAGGCCTCAGTAAAGGGGAATATCAAGACGGGAAAATGGGGATGGGTGGACGGGGGGGTGGGGTGGGAGGTGGAATTCCCTCCTAGAGGCGGGTTGGGGAGGCGATGGGGGATATACAAATAGGAGACTCAGAAAAGGGGAAACATTGGAAATGTATATAAAGTATCAAAAATAAAAAAGGAGGAAAAAAAAAAAAAAAAGAACAGCCAGGCACTGTGAGCTCAGCTACCCTCAGGGATCCCCCAGTGTCCTCAGACAAAGGCACAAGATTATTAGTGTGCCTCTAGGAGCCTCGTAGCCACCCTTACATCTTCCTTAGCTCCATAGCCATCCTCTGCCTTAGCCCAGCCATCCCAGTCTTCTTGGTTCCTCTTGGTGCCCTGACTGGTCCAGGCCTCAGCAAGTTCAGCCCTGTCTCCCGGGATACTCTTACTCTCATATATAATAGCCACGCCCTGTTAACCTTTTGTTCTCACTTCAGAATGACTGTCCAAATAGACCTGCCAACCCTACAGATGAAGTGGATAACATATCTCCTTACCTGTCCTTAGGGTGCTTGTAAGTTCTTCCCAGCAGTTGCCAACAGCTGCTAAACCTCAGGAAACCTGTCCAGGCTATCCTGTGGTCAGCTCCTGTGGTCAGCTCCTGTGTCTCACAGGCCCACTGTGAAGAAGGGAGTTTATAAACCACACAAGTTTGTGACATTGTAGTAAATGTTGCTCCCATGACTGTGACCACATGGCTGTCACTGGAAGCATTAGAAGCATTACATCTATGTACTTCAATATCAAGAGTCTTGCTCTTGTATCAAACTAATTATCTCTATCATCAGTGTATGCTGTTTTGGGGTGTTTTCCCCCTTAGAATTTGAAAAGTAATACATTACTGTAGTGGCTAATTCTGATTGTCAACTTGACTATATCTGGAGTGAATTACAATCCAGAATTAGAAGGCTCACCTGTAATAGAGATCATGAGTCTGGAAGACACAAGTTTCAGGTGTGGTGGTACGTGCACCTCTAATCTGGGTCACACCTGCTGCTGGAGATCTACATAAGGACATTGGAAGGAGGAAGATTCAATCTTCTTCGCCTGCGAGCCTTGTGGGACTAAGCGACTGCTAGATCCTCGGGTTTTCATTCACAGCTACTGCTGACCATTGTTGGGGAGTTTGATACAGACTGTAAGTCATTAACAAATTCCCTTACTATATAGAGACTACCTATAAGTTCTGTGACTCTAGAGAACCCTGACTAATACAATTACAATTCTCTGTGAAAAATGTGAGTTGAGCAGGTGTGGAAAGTCCTGAGACTTTTCTCAGTGTGGGGTCTGGAAAAGAAGACTTTTCCTTCTTTGTTGAGAACCTTAGTGTGGGCATGTCTCCTCCATGGTTCTGAGAAGCACTGGGGAAGGATGGTGACTTCTGGAAAGATACGTGTCAGACTGTCTTTATCATGCCTCTTTCTCAGCTCTGAGTTCTGCCTGTCAGGGTTAAATCCTGTCTTAACTCACTGGAACAGAATGGTTTATAAACTCCCTTTCTCACAGTGGTCCTGTGAGACACAGGCTGACCACAGGAGCTGACCACAGGATGGCCTGGACAGACTTCCTGGGGTTTAGCAGCTGTTGGCAGCTGCTGGGAGGAACCTACAAGCAACCCAAGGCCAGGTAAGGACAAGTACTCTGAATGTTGTAGGGAAAGGCAGAGGAGGTGTATTGGAGCAGGAGAAAGACAAGTGTTCTGTGCTGTGAACTGTGTCGCCAGTGAGGAGCATGAGATGGGTCTGTGACACTGATCATGCTAATAACATGTTACCTGTAAAGGTGTTGGTGACCTACAAGGCTTTGTCCTGCAGATGATCACCTTTTATCCTTACAGAATGGCAGATGTGCTCACCCATGTTTTAGGGACAGGATAATTAAATGGCAGAGCAAGTAAGTGAGGTTTTGCCACATCCTGTAGCTGCCTAGGCAGGACACAAGGGAAAGAAGCAAGAAAGATGGATCTTGAGCTGACAGGAACAGGAGAATGCCAAATAAACTGGTTATTGCTAAATATGAAGCAAAGAACAAAATGCCAAAGAACAAGCCACTCAGAAAACAGAGGCAGGCCGATCTCTGTGAGTTTGAGGGCAGCCTGGTCTACAGAGCAATAAGACAGCCAGGGATACATAGAGAAACCCTGTCTGGTGTCCAAAACCAAGAACAGTATGTAAGTTGGGAGTTTATAACATTGTTACTGATTCTGGGAATTTGAGTCTTTACAAAAATCATCTAGCTTCTCAACTTTAGCACATGGCCTAAGAAGTATTCTTGGGGCTGATACTATTAATATGGAATTGGCTAAGATTTGCCAAGTCTTCAAAGCTGTCATGACCAAGAATTAATGTTTATATTGTCCATATATAGAGCAGTCAGCTTATGACATTGAGGTCTGTGCCCTGGGAATGATTTGCGACCGTTTGGAGCATCTTCCATGAGATGCATGTGTAAATATGTGCATGAAAATCTTTATGTCTCCTCAGAGGCTCGACCAGAGCCTGACAAGTACAGAGGCAGATGCTCACAGCCAACCATTGGACTGAGTGCGGGATCCCCGATGGAGGAAGTGGAGAAGGGATTGAAGGAGCTGAGAGGGTTTGCAGCCCCATGGGGGGAGCAACAGTGTCAACTGGCCAGACACTCTGGAGCTCCTGGTGACTGGACCACCAACCAAAGAGTATGCATGAAGGGACCCATGGCTCCGGCCACATCTGTAGCAGAGGATGGCCTTGTTGGACATCAGTGGGAGGAGTGGCCCTTGGTCCTGTGGGGATTCGATGCCCCAGTGTAGGGGAATGCCAGGGCGAGAAGGCAGGAGTGGGTGGGGGAGCACCCTCATAGAGGCAGGGGGAGGAGGGATAGGATAGGAGGTTCTGGAGGGGAGACCTAGAAAGGGGATAACATTTTAAATGTAAATAAAGAAAATATCCAATAAAAGAAAATGAAAGAAAGTCTGTATGTCATCACTCTCTTGGTTCTCAGGGCCTGCTGCTCTCCTGAGTTTCCAGGAAAGCATACAGGCACATGCATGTAAACCTATGGGTCATCTCCCTCCATGCTCAGGCAGCTGAGCTCACAAGTACTGGGGGAACATAGCAGAAAAGTAGCAGTTATACTTTACTTCCAAAAATCTTTCTTCCTGATTTTCTCTATGGTAATTACTTTTATATTTAAGTTGTCTGTTTATGTGTGTGGCCGTGAGTGCGTGAGTGCGTGAGTGTGTGTGTGTGTGTGTGTGTGTGTGTGTGTGTGTGTGTGTGTGTGTTTTCAGGTTATTAGAGGCTTGGCATGGTGGCAAGTATCTTCACCCACTGAGCTATTTCTTTGGTCCTATTCATGATAATTTTGATTATAGATATAAATGATATAGATTGATATAGATATAAGAATAGATATAGATATATAGATGATATAGGTATAGACATATAGATGGTATAGAGAGAGATAGAGATAGGATATAGATGTAGATGTAGATAGATAGTGGTCATCTCTTTCGGGTGCTTTGGGACAGACTGCAGATGACTGCCAGTAGTAGCTGCCCTATTGCACACACAGCAGCCCCACCCTTCTGCTTCAAGGTGCGTGTGTGTAGCCAAACGTGCTCATCCCTCCTTGAGTGACCTTTCCTCATTTAATGAATGCAAAAGAAATTTCCACATAGGATCTGCCGGCCACTTCCCCATGCTCTCTGACGTCTGCACACTGTGTGGAAAAATACATTCATAGTGGTATCCATTGTTTTTATTCCGACTTTTGATAAGTTGGGAATC
Source organism: Uromys caudimaculatus (assembly GCA_028551405.1). NCBI lineage: Eukaryota > Metazoa > Chordata > Mammalia > Rodentia > Muridae > Uromys > Uromys caudimaculatus. Next base: position 147,291,843 of record CM052700.1, read on the forward strand.
AAAATAGACACCGTGCAGTACAATTTCTTTCCATCATCACAAGCACATGGGTGTGTTTAGCCTTCTGTGCAATTCTTTGATCTGCTTATTCATGTTCTTTAACCACACATTTATGCAAAATAAGTATGACTTGTGATTTCCATTTATAGAAATTTATCCCAGGAAAAGAAGTCGCTGACAATGTTTCTCATATAAAAATGCACACATCATTTCTATTACAATTTAAAAAAATAAACAGGATATACATCAAATAACCATGGGACAATTAATACACTACCTTGGGGCTGGAGAGATAGCTCACCTGTTAAGAGCATGTTCTACAGTGAGCCCAAGTTTGTCTCTGCGCTGGCTGATTTGATGTCAGCTTGACATCACTCTGGAAAAAGGAGCCTCACTTGAGAAAATGCCCCAACTAGATTGGTCTCTGGGCAAACTTATAATGTATTTTCTTGATTGATGATTAAGCTCAGTGTGAGTGGTGCCATCCCTTGGCAGGTGACCCTGGGTTCCATAAGAGAGCAGACTGAGCAAGCCATGAAGAGCAAGCCAGTAAGTTCCCTTCCTCCATGGCCTTTGCATTAGTTCTTGCCTTAAGGTTCCCACCTTGAGTTCCTGCTCTAACATAATTTGATAATGGACTGTAGCAAGTGGAAGTGGAAGCAAAATACACTTTCTTCCTCAACTTGCTTTTGGGTCATGATGTTTCATCACAGCAATAAAAGCCCTCACTATGGCCAGTTCCTGTCATACTGCTCACAACCACCCATAACTCCAGCTCCAGGAGATATGTGCCCATAATCTTCCTGCAAGACAAGAGGACCCTTGAAAATGAGTGTGGATGTGATCCTGCCATATTTCTTGGAAACCAGAGGTCTGGATTCTACTTATAAGCTAACATAATGGAAACCTCTCCAGGCTCACGCTGAATGAAGAAAGGTCCTGTGATCAGGGTCAGTACATTCACAGCTGCCCCAGCACCCACCATTCCTGTCATCCAGATGTGCTTTTCATATACCTTATGTACCATGCTGTCCACCAGGAGACTTGACATTCTCCTCTTGCCAAGTTTCCTGACAACAGGAACAGAAAATTAGCTGGAGGCCAGGTTCTGCACCAGACAGTTTTTCAATCTCCAACGTATCACTGGTGACTCTGACTTGCCCTTCCATGGCTGAAACCACACCTAGAACTAGAAGTGGCCTTTGTAATTTGAACAGAGAAGAAGGCCATCAAGAGACACCAGCTGCCCAGCAGCCCTGGTCATGGCTGCAGAGGTTGTTGCTCAGCCTTTCCCTGCCTCCCCCAGTAGACATGCCACCTTCACTGATTCATTTCTGTGTGGCGTGTCAATAGCATGAGATGAGTCAGCCATGGAGTACTTCCTGAAGCAGTACCAGACCCAAGAAAGATTTATACAGCCATCTTGAGAAACACATAACCTGCTTATGGTTATCACTAAGACGAGAATGGTTCTTCTACAGTTCTCCAGTCTGTTTCGCACGAATCTCATGCCACATGTGTCCAAGGACAGCTATGAATGCAACCCAAGAAAAATCGTAAACTTAAACACAAGATGGGGTGGGTTTTATCTTGTATTCTATTTTTGGTGATTTTGTAACTTGATTACATAGTTCTCAATCATAAGTTTTTAGGTGCCAGTGTGTTACAGTGTCAATGAGCTGGAAAAGTCTGCACAAATAATTCCATATGACATACCACACCAGCTAAGGAAGGACCAGTAACATCATGCTTGATTTAAATAACTCAAGAGAAAGAGCTGAGTGGACCAGAAGCAGCCAGAGCCTCCCTCACCACCTAGGGGCAGTCTCAGCACCTGGAGTCAGTTTCAAGCCTTGGAAAGTTGTATGCAATGGTGGATAAGGAAAGCTTGGGAAATGTGCTCACTAAGGCTTTTAATTGCCATAGGGGGAGATTGTAATTTCATCTTTGGTGAAACATATTAGGTTCATTATAACTGTTCAGTTTCCCCTATGTGGTAAATAGCTCCTGTTTCAGTCAAAATGGCCACAGTATAACTAATCCATTTTCTTTGGGTAGTTTCTGATTGTAAATGTTCTTGGGGATTTTAGATTCAGTATAGTCATAGATGGAAGGGCTGTCTTAGAAATATCGCTTCCAAGCCCTCTTTCGCACTGATATCAAATGAACCCAGGGCAAGCAGCATGCCCAGAGATGGGCAGCCAGCAGCTGGAGACCTCTCTCCAGGTTCTCCTTCAAGTCTGATGTCCTTCCTCTGTCATCATGGGATACACCCATTGCTGTACCACCATCTTCTTTTATCAAACATTAAACTATTCAGTGTGAGTCTCTTTTGGCCTTGATTTTCCAAGATTAAAAGCTAATTGTACACAATTATAGTAATTAGCTCATCCCTGGTTCCTCATGTAATTAGCTGTCTTTTTAGCTGTGTCTCTTTCAGCTATACGATAACCAGCTTCAGAGCACACGTGGCTGCACTTTCCCTATAGTGTTATGTCTCTCTCACACACACACAAAGACACACAGAGACACATACACAGATACACACACACCGAGACACACACAGAGACTCACACATACACAGATATACACACAGAGAGACGCACAAACACAGCCACACACAGATACATACACACACACACAGATACACAGAGACACAAAGACACACACACACATGGTGGGAGGCTTCATTAGTTATAACCCAGGTGATTCAGATTCTGATTCTGATTAAATACTGGCAGAGGTTTCTCCAATGAAAAAAGGAATTATAGTGTCTCAGTTGGTGTTCTCTTGCTGTGAAAGGACACCATGACTGCAATAACTATTATGAAAGAAAGTATTTAACTGGAGCTGGCTTACAGTTTCAGAGGTTTAGTCCATTATTATCATGATGGGGAACATGGCAGCATGCAGGCAGACAGGGTGCTGGAGAGGTAGCTGAGAATTTTTTATCTGGATTGGCAGGCAGCAGGCAAAAAGAGAGCCACTGGGCCTGGCTTGAGTTTCTGAAACCCCAAAGCCCACCCCAGTGACATGTTTCTTCTAACAAGGCCACATCTGCTAATCCCTGTCAAGTAGTGCCACTCCCTAATAACTAAGTATTTAAATTTATGAGCCTGTGGGAGCCATTCCAATCCAAACCACCACAAACAGCTACACACAAGAAAGACAGCTTTCTGGAGCCCAGTCCCATTCTGACTGTCACTGGGAGACTCTGGTTGTTTCCCAGTTCCTGGTGCCTTCTTCAAGAAATTGAGAAAGATGCATGCACAAAAGTGAGGCAGCAAGTAGGCTTAGGAAGAATCCTACACAAGCAAAAGGTTTAGAGACTTTGCCAAGAGAGGCAATGGGTCACCTAAGTGTGAGAGTGCTTGAGGGCCTCCATTATTATCTGAGGCTTTCTTTTATAGGGTCCTAGAAAAGGAGGAGCTTGCTGTTGGTATAGCTTGGGTGGTATAGCTTGGTGGTTCTCTGTTTTGATTAATAGGTAGGTTATATATGCTTTTCTCTACTCACAAGGCATGACATTTGCACTGGGTTCATCTGATATCAGTGCAAAAGAAGGCTTGGAAGCAATATTTCTAAGACACCTCTTCCATCTATGACTATACTAAATCTAAAATCCCCAAAAACATTTGCAACCAGAAAATACCTGTAGAAAATGGATTAGTTATACTATGGCCATTTTGACTGAAGCAAGATGCATCTGATTTCAATCATATGCATGTCCACTCATGCATAGGCATGAGATGGTAACTAGGATATTTTCCCTAAAAAAAAATCACTCAAAGAACACAGTTTGCCATACTGCACCTGCAACTCAAAACCAGTCTAGGCTGTATCTTACTCTTAACATGCAGTCCCATTGTGGTAGTTTGCATGAGAACAGCTACTGTAGATTCATACTTAGCCACCTGTTGGTAGAACTGTTTGAGAAGGATTAGAAGTGTGGCCTTGTTGGAGGAGGTGTATGGGACTTGAAGTTTCAAAAAGACTGGTGCCATTTACAATGTGTTTTCTGCTTCCTGATTGTAAATCAGGATATAAGCTCTCAGGTGCTTCTCTAGTGCCATTCCTACTTATCTGCTGCCATGCTCCCCACCATGATAGTGATGGACTCCTATCCCTTTGGCAATATAAGCTCCCTTCCTCCTGTAAGCTTCCTTGTCCATGCTGGTTGTTCATAGCAATAGAAACCATAACTGAGACAGAGTTGGTGCCAGAAGTGGGGTTCATTACTTTTCTTTTGCTGCAAAAAAAAAAAAAAAAAAAAAAATATCACTACCAAGGCACATTATAAAAGCAAGCATTTAATTGGCTTACAATTTTAGAGGGTTAGAGTCCAGAATGGCTGAACAAAAGTATGGTGGCAGGAACAGCTGAGAGCTCACACCCTGACCTGTAAGCAGAAGGCAGGGAGAGAACACTGGTTATGGCTCCAATCTTCTGAAATCTCAAAGCCATTCCCTAGTGACATACATACTCCAACAAGTACTCCCATACTCCATACATACTCCCAATCCTTTCCAAGTAGTTCCACCTTTGGGAGAGTGGGGGACTAAGTATTCAAACATGGAGCCAAACTACCACACTCATATATATCTCAGAATGTTTTTTGGAAAAAAAAACTAGATGGAGATTCAGCCATAGCAAACCCAACTCAGAGAGAAGAGAAAGTCCTACATCTCCTTGTGCAGTAAGATACAGCAAAGTCAAGAAGAAGATAAATGACATACTATGGCAGCTTCCCCAAGGAGAAGTGAATGGGTATACTTGGGCAGCAAAGAGATAAGCCTGTTCAGAAGGAACTTGAGGTGGAAAATAACTGAGGAGAGGTAAGCAGTGGCTTGGAATCCCAAGCAAAGCTCTAAGACTTCTATCCCATAGTCTCCGGAGGAGGAATAGAGGAAATCATTTTACAAAGAGCTGTTTGCTCAGCTGCTGTACCTCAATGCCTGTAGTAATTTCAATATAATTTTCAGAAAAAAGAATTGGGTACTCATCCATTCTCCTAATCTTATCACCAGAGCTCTTGCTAACATGAATGAAGAGAAATTGTGACAGACTGTCTAAATATCTTATGAGATAATTTGGGCTGTGGTGTCCCCTTCAAATAGCAGCCTATCAGGTGGGAGGAACTGCAATATGAGTCCACAGAGGATCTACTCTCCTTCCAACTGGACAAAGCTTGGTGTCCCTCTCCACCCTGCTCTCTGACTAGGAAGCTCTTGGAACCGCCCCTGCTATATCCACCTGGAAGCATTAGATCTGGGGCCTCTGCCTGCTATGTGCCCAATGGATAAAGAATAAAAAGCCAGTCATCTTGCCAGCATTGATGGGCCAGGAGCAACACCCCAGCATTTCACTGTCCCTGTGCCTAGCACCACAGACCCACAGGCAGCACAGGCAATGTCTTACCTTCCCTACCTGACATCATCACTAGAATGCAGCAAAGGGGAAGAATGTTCTAGCCCAGCACCCCTCCCTGCAGCTTGCTCCTGAAAGCCAAGGCAGAAATGGCCTTAATCCCCATTGCTGCACATTTTATTTATGCAAAGTACTAATTGGCTTCAGCCTGACTTGATTCAAAAAGCCATTGCCAGCTGGGTGCATAAAAGGAGCTCAAATTTAGGGTTCATCTTAGGCAAACCTGTAAGAAGAACAGGTGCTTAAATTAAATTAGGACTCATCCTTGCTTCTGGCAGCTTCCCAGCTCATTTCAGGTTCAGGCGAACATGTCAGGAGGCGGGAAGCCCATGCTGAAAACCAATAGCAGAAGAGGCTTTCCGATACAAAACATTCATGGGCCTGGATGTGAAGGCCCGTTCCAGCCACTCAGCAAGCTGAGGCAGGAGGATTCCAAGTTCAAGGTCAACCTGGAGAGTTTAGTGAAACCCTTGAAATAAAAAGTAAAAGGAAAGTGGTAGAGTCAGAACTCAGGCAAGAGCTTATCTTTAATCCCCAGTACTAGAAACAAGGGAAGCACTGAACAGTCAGTGGGTTTGCTTTTCTATATTAAGCAAAATACCTTCTCTCAATAGTTTTCCTAGAATTTGTTTAAACAACAACAACAAAACCTGGCTTTGTTTCCTGGCCTGTTTCTCTGGCTGGTGTGGTCTATGTTCTGTGAAGTACCACAGACCCAGGTGCTATGTTTCATGGGCAGATTTGACCAGGGCTCTGCACATAGGCTCCCTCTGTGTGACAGCCCAGGAGATGGGCTAGTCCCTGGGCCACTGGATCTTAAATTTGACTGTACATGAAAGTCACCAGGATGTACTTCAAAATACTAGTGCCTGGGTCCCACTCCAGAGACTCTAGCTGGATTTATGGTCTGAACACTAGGAATTTTTAAAGCTTCCAGTGTCATCTGTTATGTGTTGAATTTTGAGAACCATCCCATGGACCAACTCTATCCCCTCCCCTAGAAAACTAGTGATGCACCCAAAGTCAAACTCTCTTTTGTGCCACAATACGACTCTACTAGTGTGTTGCCACGCTCTTGAAGCCCAAGAAAATGGCCAGAGAACCTTGTTCGTACCATCAGCCCAGACCTCAGCTCAGCTCCTAGCTGGCTACTGCTTGCTGAGCCACTGCTCAATCTGCTCCCTCCATGTGGTCATGTCTGCGCTAACTATCGCCATCTCCAGCAGCCTCCTGCCCCTCTCCTTGACCACACAGATGCTAGACCCATACTCACCAGGCCTGCATCTGACTGGGCTCCCCCTACCCAGGCATTAGTCAGCAGCTCTCTGTAGCTGCCAGTCTCCTCCCTGCAGATCCCCAGAAACTGGCTTCTTGTCCCTTCATTAATCCCCTCATAAGAATCTTGTCCCCATTCTCCACCTGTCTTGCCCGCTCCACATCTGGTCTATTTCTGTGCTTTTATCCCACCTTCCGGCTTCTCAGTCCCTCCTGATCCAGTGTGTTCAGGTCTCAGCTGAAAACCTCATTTTAGGTTTTTGGCCCATGCTGTAACATAAATGACCCTTGAGGACATTGTGCTGAGTGACATCAACCAGCCATAGAAGGACAGACACTGCCTGGTACATGGACAGCCATGAATGAATACTTTACAGACAGTTAAAGCATGGGGCTGGGGGCCAGGGGCTATGGGGAAGTATGAACAGATGTGCTTCATGGGGCAGGGTGTCAGCTGGGATGGCAGGACCATTCTGTGGGTGGACGGTACAATGGTATGATCACACAGTTTGGTGATACTGTAAACTGTGTATTCTTAAGTAGCCAGTACAACTGCTTCTCACCCCTTTTGTGAGGAAGCCTGGCCTACATTGGCCTTGACTTCCCAGATTCCCCTTGTGTTCACCCTGGGATATCCCTTGTCAAGATCTGAACACCTAAAAACAAAGTGAGTACTATGGTCACGCAATGGTGCCCTCCTACTACCATCCAGCCACATGACAGGCTTCAACAGGCACAAGCCCCCAAGTCCCTCCCCAGCCCATGTAAAAGCTGACATAGAAAGGGAGGCCTTTAGCCCCTGGGCCTACAGTTAAACCACCAGGAAAACCCACACTGCTAAAATATCAATCCAATCCCAAGTAGCATTGTTCCAGTACTCAGAAGTATCAAGCCAGAAATTGTCCAATCAGACCAATCTGGATGTTACACTCACAAACAGTGGTGACATTGGGTGAACTCTGCAGAGTTTGAGGGTCTGATCAATCCCTAAGTATGGATTATGTTGCAGGGGAATCCACCACCAATGACCCCATGACCACCTTTATTCAATCAAACACACACAGCAGGAGAATAGAAGTCTGGCAATCTCACATCTAAGAATACCTAAACCACTCCTTGCTTAATTCTGCTATTGTTTCTTCTTTCCAAATTAGATATTTATCTTTGAGAACAACATCTACTACTGTGCATATGTTGGAAAGCAGGCGATCCGAGTGGTCTCGACGGGGAAGGAGGGCGTGATCTACAATGGTCTCAGCGACTGGCTGTATGAAGGTAAGACCTGCAGAGTGAAGAAGCAGAGTGTGTGCTTGCTCAGCTGCTGCGGTGGCTGGGTTCAGGTTCTAAATTTCCCTTCTTTTATCTTTGGCTTTAACTAAAAATTAAACTTAGATTTCTTGAGAGTGGTAGATATCCAGGAAACACCAAGTGAGCACTCAAGGATGGCAAGTGTGGGGACTCACAGGTGGCTAGGTATGGGACACTCACAGGTGGCTAGGTATGGGACACTCACAGGTGGAAGATGTGGACATTCACAGGTGGCCAAGAATAGGGGACTGACAGGAAGCAGTATAAGAGGCTTCACTGAATCCATTAATGCTTCTATGAAAGAAGAGGTGCTTCCATGGGAAATTGTCAGAGTGTTCCCAGTACAAATATGTGTGTGTGTCTACCCACCCTAAGAGTTAGGAAACCTGTCTGCATCTGGGAGAGGGTAGATATTTTAGTTGCCTTAATGAGGCAATAATTGATGTTGGCTCCCAGTTGAGGGCCCAGTCCACTATAATAGGGTAAGCTTGGTGACAAGGGCATGAAGTGTGCGGTCACACTGCATCCAGTCACAGGGCAGAGGGGAAGGAAGGACACTGCCTCACTGCATCCACAGTCACAGGGCAGAGGGGAAGGAAGGACACTGCCTCACTGCATCCACAGTCACAGGACAGAGGGGAAGGAAGGACACTGCCTCACTGCATCCACAGCCCCAGGCAGAGGGGAAGGAAGGACACTGCCTCACTGCATCCACAGTCACAGGGCAGAGGGGAAGGAAGGACATTGCCTCACTGCATCCACAGCCACAGGGCAGAGGGGAAGGAAGGACACTGCCTCACTGCATCCACAGCCACAGGGCAGAGGGGAAGGAAGGACACTGCCTCTCAGCTTCATTTCTCCCTTTTGTGCAATTCAGAACCTCATCCTAGGGAATGATGTCATCTGGGGTGGGTCGTATCCCTTAATTAACCTGCTTAGGTGATCCTTAATAAGTGTGGTTGAAACTTGTTTCTTCGGTGACTCTAAATCCTGTAGACAATCGATTGTTGCCATCAGAGCAAACTTTAGAATCCTTCTAAAGAGCCCAGGCTCCTGGGGCTTCTATAGCCAAAGGACACAAAAGTGGATATTCAGACATTAAAATCTGTTCCATGTTTTGGGGAGTTCAACTCAGGCACCGCAGGACAGTCTATATCTGGCAAGACCCTGCCAACCCCCTGCTCAGTGGCTCATTTTTAATGCATCCTCAAAGGCCAAGAACAAGAAGGTCTTCTCTTCTTTCTCATCCTTTTTTGAAGCAGAGTTTATTAAAGGACATTTTATAGTTCCTTGAGGATTTCACACAGTGAGTTTCAATCACGCTCACCCACCTCCTCCAAGTCTCCTAGATCCACATCCCCTTCCCACATCTTGGATGTGTAGCCTTCCACTGAAGTGTGGTGGGCCTTCTTGGAGCTACAACCTTAAGGAAAACTTTCTCTCCCTCCTCCAGCAACTGTCAGTTTGGTCAGTAGCTCCTTGGCTGGACGTAGGATTTCATGCCCACCTCCCCCTCCACACCAGGAGTCAGTTTATTATGTCTATTTAGCAGAGTACCTCTAGCATGTCTAGCCAGGGGTTCCCATATAAGAAAAAATAAGCAATGTTTGTCTTGCTGGATCCAAATAATTGTTTCCAGCTCTATCTGCTTGCCTATAGATTTCATAATTTCTCTTCTTTTAATAGCTAGGAAATATTCTATTGTGTAAATATACCACATTTTTACTATCCAGTCATCAGCTGATAGATATCTACATAGTTTCCACTTTCCGGCTACTGTGAATAGGTCAGCAATGACCATGGATGAGCCATGTCTCTATTGTAGGACATAGAGTCCTTTGGCTATGTGCCCAAGAGCAGTAGAGCTGGATCATGTGGCAGATCTAGTTCCAACTTCTTTCAGACCTCCACACTGATGTTCATGGTGTCTGTAACATTTTGCACACTCATCACCAGTGAGCAAGTGTTCCCCTTACCCTAGAATATGCCTCCATTTGTCATGGTTAGGGTTTCCTGGTGCTAATCACACCTGTAAGGGCTCCATTGGGTACTTCTGTACCTCCTGGTACCATCACCTGGGAGGTTCAGGCCACCATGTATGAATGTGAGAAACACACAGCCTCTGGCAGCTCCAGCACTATGCCATAGATGGGTCCAGAGAGGTCAAGAAGACACGTGGTCGCTCAACTCCAGGGTCAGCTGCTACTTTAGAATTATAGATGTAGACAGGGTCTACTCACAACCCCATCCCTAACTCAAATGACAATTTAAACGTGTCTCACCTCCCGGCCTGAGACCACATGCACAGTGGGTGAGTTATCCCAAATCGGGTTAGGGAGGATCAGGGATGCTTTGGCTTTATGGGACTGGTACTAGTTCCTCCTAGAGCTATGCATTTCTCACACCTGAGCTTCTGCCTTACGAGAGACTATGGTATTGAAAAGTGAGAGAACTTCCCAACACAGCTCACTGAAATCTTGACCTTGAGAAGATTCAAGCACAGCTAGAAGTGTCATGTTTCCCAATCACGATGTGGTATGTGTTTGTCATCCTAAATTCCCTGATCCCCTTTCTACCCACCCCCTCTCCAAAGCACTCTCTGCTGGAGATCCTAGCATTCCTTGTTTCTGTCTGATGGAACTTCATGCAGGCAAGGTCTCCAGCCACTTTCCTTAGAGCCCCAGTGCTACACAGAGCTCAGATCACTCTTGAGAACCCAGTTTCCAGGTTGCATCTGAGACATAGAGGAGTCAACTCTGAGACTTTGTTCCCTGGGCCCTTCCTGGGGGAACAGATGGGGTGAAATAGATGCCGGGCTGACCAGTACCTAGGCTTGCTCTGTATAGAAATGGCCCCAGGAACAGCAACACAAGCTCTTCCCAGCTCCATTCAGATTACTCTGGAATGGCTGTGTTTGTGCACTGAGTGCAGGCCCATGTGTGCCCAATAATCTACAGGAGAGACCATTGCACATACTATATAAAATTGTCAAGAGAGAGGACCCTGAAGTCCTGTGCTCACTGCTCCAGGAGAAAACCAAAAAGCCTTTGAGATACAATCAGAATGGAGCACTGTTAGTGCCTGCTTTGTGAGCAGCTTCACAAGGCATGTCCAGCCCATGGAGATAGTCAGGAAAGCAGCCCCAAATCATAAACTTACTTAAAATATCATGAGATATTTAAATTTTTCTTTGGTTTACTTGACTGTGCAGATACTGAGTACAGATTTTCTAGATGGTAAAGGGGCACATGTGCCTACCCTTGCCTATATGTGATGTCTTCCAAATCTGGATCAAGCCTGCTATCTATCTTGCTGGGGTGGAAAACTGAGTGGTTAGTGGCAAGGCTGTGGAGTCACTGAGACCCAGACAGGAGGTTCAGCATAACATTGTAAAGATCTTTCACTTCAAAGAACTCAGCATGCTCAGACAACATTTGGGGGTAAGGAGGGCAGTGTGGCTGTGATCAGAACAGATTTAGCACAACATCTCAACTGGCAGGCACTTGAGGGTCTTAAATTTTTTTTAAACCTGTTATACTAACAGTGGCTGTATTCATTATTGTTTTAATTAGTCATTCTATTTTTATTGTAAAGGAAAGAACATGTTATCTGTTCTAATGTCATTCTGTTATTGTAATAAAACACTCTGACCCAAAGTACTTAGGGAAGGGAAAGGTTTATTGCCTATAGAGCAAAACCCATTGTTAAGGAAAATCAGGGCAAGAACTCAAGTGAAAACCTGAAGCAGAGTCCATGGAGGAATACTGCTTGCTGTCCTGCTCACTGCCTTGTGATAGTTTCCTTATATGCCCCAGGACCACCTACCTAGGGAATGGTGCCTCCCACAATGGACTGGGCCTTCCTGCATGACTTATCTATCAAGGTAATCTCCCACAGACATGCCCACAGCCTGGTCTGATCTAGGCAAGTCTTCAGTTGAGGTTTCCCTCTCAGATGACTCTCGGTTGTATCAAGTTTGCAATTAAAGTTAACTAGGGCAATATATTTTTAAATGATAAAGAGAGAGACAGTATAGCAACTGTCTGCTTCTGGATTTCATGGGAGGCAAGTGCAAGCTGAGCTCCTTGAAGGCCCCACAGAGAAAGAAAGGCCTTGGGTCTTGCTGCAAGAGCCTCAGCTCACTCTGTAACTAATCTCCTTAATAACATCCATGGCTGGTAGGTTTGAAACATCTTTCTCAGTGTCTCCCAGAAAAATTAAAAATTCATTGCTTTGCCATTTGAGTTTAGATTTGCCTTGGCAAATCTGTTGAAAAGATTATTTTCTTCAAAGCATTTACAAGAAATCATGTAGATATGTTAACAGAGCCCCAAATACTTTAAATCGATCTCTTGGTGATGGGGCAGCTAAATCTGCTTAGCCTCACTCCCTAAATTCTCAGACTTCTGAAACTGGAAACCTGGGAGCCCTGGGGAATATTGTGTCCTTTTTTAGTAACAGGAGAACAAACTTAGAAGATTGCCTTGGCCTAATCGGTGACTAAACTGTTTTATTTCCAGGCTCTTCCTACAGAGGGGGCTAGAGGTGGATGCAAGAGGTTATACTCAGAACATCTGCCATAGGCCCCTCTTGCCTGGAAGGGTTACTTCTTAGAAGCAGCTAAGGCGGAGTAAATAAGAAGTGTACTAGAGTCTGCACACTTATTGGCAGCAAGACACCACATTGATTTTTGTTTCCCAAAAAGAACCTCAGACATATTGAACACTTCAGAGTGTTGGAGACAGAGGGAGGGAAGAGATAAGAAGCAGTGTGGGGGTTGCTGGGAATCTCCATCCCTTGAGCAAAACGACCTCCTACCAGTAGCCTACCAGCCGAAGCCCACACTCAAGTCTAGCTAAATGCCTCACACAATCTGCTGGGTGACTTTCCATGGCTTGTAGGGATCAGAGACTAGTCTTGACAGACAAAGTTTGCATCTTTTGTCCTCTGAGGAAATTCCATGTAGTTATGTGGGCTCATGGTTTAATAGAAAGAGAAAGACAACTTGCTAGTATTGGCAGTTTTAAGTTTTACTGAACTTGGCTATCCGTAAACTAAATTTAAGGTGTTACTAAAATATTCTGACAACCGTGGAGGAACGTTCCATGAAGAATCTGTGCAGGGCTTAGTAATTCACAATTCCCAACATGAGAGCATTTGAGCAGAGAGTTGTAATTATCCAAATTTTTACAAAAGTTCTCTGTTACCATGGTTACAGAACTGGTTGCTACCCTTTATTTATAAAGTGCTGTCAGCTCATTTTCATCCTTATCAAGTACATGAGCTATCGAGGGCCAACACAGCATTGCTGCTGGTAGTTTTCTAAGAAGAACTTAAGTCCCTAAATATTACTATGAAGTGATGAACCATCCATTCCTCTTTTGCTAAACAGCTGTGTAGAGAACCCAAACCTAACACAGGTCCTCAAGGGCACGCCCTGAGACAACGGTCATGCCTACTGAACATCAGATGGCCAAGAGTCTCCTGAGAACCGACTCTCTCCTCATGTATATAGGACTAGGAATTATAATCCCAATTCATCTAAAAGGACAGGGGAAGGACCAAAGGACCACAAGCTTGAAAAGCTATTTGCAAAACATAGCCTGGAGCCATAAGGAGGCTGGGGCAACTGGGACCTGAGAGAGTGGCTTGGAGGACATTTACTTAGTCAGTTTCTTTTTTTTAAAGTCTGGTTTGGTGTGGATGACATTTCAGGACTGACCTTACTAGTCTAGGGCAGCAAAGTGCTTGGAACCTGGGACTAGTTCAAGAGACACTGTTTGGAAGGGCAAAGTTGGCCAGGTGAGTATGCATGGAGCCTGTTTACTATGGCTCTTGAGTAGCTATGCCAGGTGCCAGCGCCCCAACATGACCGGAAGACCATCCCATTGGTTGGTTCCTGGTCAGCAATGACCAGATGGAAGAAATGTTGGGACAGTGTATGCTCTATTGTGTCCTCTGAAGTTCTCTGAGAAGCAGTGTAGAGGGAAGGAGCCAAAGTGGTCCTCTTCCCCACCTACAGTAGCTTCAGAGAGGCTGAAGTTAGTGTTGAGCTCTCTCCCTAGTTTGTACCTTCACAGCTAGACTGCTTCCTAGTCACTGACAACTCCTGTCTTTAGGAGACCAAAGTTCCTTGGGATCAGTTGTTGAAATTCAATATTTTGAAAGCCACATTGCCTCCACCTGTGTTATCTAGAGGAAGCTGTGTACAGAAATTAACAATGGAGATATCTAAACTCAATCAACAGTCACCAAGCATTCTGCCCTTTGAAGTGCTGCATAGAAGAGCAGATGAGAAATTGACTAGCCATGGTTTGAACAGGAAACCTAATGCACCCAGGATTTAATGTAAGAAGAGACTTTTCACTGCCCCACTCTAGTCCCGAGGTCCACACAGTATCACTGGCCTCAGCTCTGCCAGCATGGAGGCAGTATCTTGTGGAGACACAGAGGAAAAGATGAGAGCCATGCAGTAGATACTCATTTTCCAGCGACAAGGGATGGGGTCAGATGATGGCTCACTGGTGCTCTGCTTTCTCTGAGCCAGTGCCAGCCAGATTTGTGTCTAGGCTTTGTACCAATCAACCTAAGAACAATGGACTAAGGCAGGGAGTCAAAATCAGAACAAAGCATAGAATGTTGCAACCATGTCCAGAGCCAGGACAACCAGGGTCCTCGTCTCTGTCCACCTGTCCTGTGTGATGCCTCCTCTCTGGCCCTGAGTCCTATCAGCCCCTCCCCGTCATCACCTCCATGCTTGCCTTTCCATCCTGTCACTTCCACAACTCCGAGGTTGAAATATGGGTGTGTCTGAGTGACGCAGCTCATCTTTCTTACACATCACTCTTTCTTCTGAGATCACAGGAACACTTCTGTAACGATGACACGATGTTCCCATCTCATCCACATTTTCTTAAAGACTGTCTCATGGTTATTGATTGTTTAGTCAAAGAATAGCAGTGTAAGGAATCCAAAGTGGAGTGTAGAACAACGGTCCTGGGAGAGCCAGCTGTTTCTGTAAGGGGACAGATAATAAATCGATTGACTTTGACAGGTGACGACTTGTCAACATTGGTTGTTATGACAGTGAACGGGCAGCCATAGACCCCAAGGAAACAAATGACATGGCTGTGTTCCCAAAAAAAATATTTATTTATGGACAATGAAATTTGCTTCCATGTAATTCTCCCACATCATTAAATCATTGTCTTAGTCAGGGTTTCTATTCCTGCACAAACATCATGACCAAGATGCAAGTTGGGGAGGAAAGGGTTTATTGAGCTTACACTCCCATGCTGCTGTTCATCACGAAAGGAAGTCAGGACTGGAACTCAAGCAGATCAGGAAGCAGGAGCTGATGCAGAAGCCATGGAGGGATGTACCTTACTGGCTTGCTTGCTTCTCCTGGCTTGCTCAGCCTGCTTTCTTATAGACCCCAAGACTACCAGCCCACAGATGGTACCACTCACAAGGGGCCCTCCCCCCTTGATCACTAATTGAGAAAATGCCTTACCGCTGGATCTCATGGAGGCATTTTCTCAGCTGAAACTCCTTTCTCTGTGATAACTCCAGCTTGTGTCAAGTTGACACACAAAACTAGCCAGTACAATCATCATCCTGTTTTTCATCTAATAAAAAACAAAACCAACCCTAGGGAGTTAGTTGGGGGGGTGGGGGTGGCTCAGAGGACCCACATAAATGCCAGCCAAGCATGGAGGCTTTCTATGATCCCAGTGATTGGGAAGCAGAGATGGGCGTGGGGGAGATTCCCATGAGCAAGATAACTGGTCAGATGGGTGCAGGTCACCAGAGAACAGTCAGGAAAGACAATAGATGTTAACCTCAAGCCTCCACATACACATGCCCCTGTTGACACACATCTGTATATGTGTACCTACTACATATGAACATACACACACACAGAGTTTGTCACACTTTGTTACCCAAGCCCTCTAGACCAGAATGGCACTAATCCCTAAGGTCAATCAGGGTCCCAGGCTTGCCCACCCTTCACAGGTATCACACACTCACAGTGGGCAAGGGGATGGTCTGTGGAGACAGACTGGATATGGCAGGACACTTCTGCTCAGAACTCACTGGCTGAGTGTGCCATATGCCCCCCCCCCGGGTGCCAGAGTATCATGGAGCAGTTGCTCAGAAAAAGGAACAAACACACTTGAAAAGCCGTTCTGCACTGGTACCCTTGGGTGTTTGTGAACAAATGCTGGATAGAGGCAGCTAAAGAGAGGAAAAGCTTGGTTAGGGTCAGGGCTCTTCAGTGAACTTTCAGGCCATCACCTGAGGGAAGACATGGCTGAGTGGCTTCATCTATGGTGGCAGAAGCATGAGGCAGTAGCTGTTCATATTACTGTAGGCCAGGAAGCTGCAAAGTAGACTGGGACCAAAGGCAGGTCTTCCACCAGTGAGGCCCCACCTCGCAAAGGATGCTCAGCCTTCAAAGTAGGGACAGACCATTCCAAATCAGAGCATGTAGGAGACATTTCACAGTTAAACCCTAAGATCCCTTCTTGACCCCTATAAGTTCATGGTCATCTCATAATACAAAATGCAGCCAATCCAAATTCAAGAGCCCCAAGTCTTAACAGTCCCAGCATTGTTGAAAAGTCTGAAGTCTCTATTGATTCTCAAAACCATTATCAGCACTGAGCTGCATAGAGTTATCAATCTTCACTACAAAGGAAGAACTAGAAAGGTGGCAAAGAACAATTGAGCAAGCCCTGGGAGCACTCTCTTTCCAAATGAGTGTTTCATTTATGCTCTGGAACTGTCATTGAGTGTGGACTTGTCCTCAAGACCCCTTCCTGTGATCCTGGCACAAGTGGTGTGACTCTTTAGTGATACAAATCTTTGTAACAGTATCTTAGAGTTACTGCTATGAGAAAAAGCCATGACCAAAAGCAAGTCTAGCATTTGTTTATCATCAAAAGCAATGAAGTCAGGAACTCACACAGGACAGGAACCTGGAGGCAGAAGCCGATTCAGAGGCCGTGGAGAAGTGCTTGCTCTGTGGCTAGCTCAGCCTGCTTTCTTATGGAACCCGGGACCACCAGCCCAGGGATGAAACCACTAACCATGGGTTGGCTCCTCCTCCATCAGTCACTAATTGCGTAGATGCCTTACAGGCTTGCCAACAGCCAAATCATGTGGAAGCATTTTCTCAATTGAGGCTCCTGCTTGTCCGATGACTCTAGCTTGTATCAAGTTGACATAAAAACAGCCAGCATAAACAAGTATTTTGTCTCTGCTTGATGCTTGCTTTGTCTGCATTAAACACATTTTTTTCTTGGCTTATTTTCAAACCCTTCTACTCCATGTTTTGTTGGTTTTATCATTATATATCTGGCCTAAGATGACAGTCATAACCATGCCACCTGTTCTGCTACCTTGCAATTTCCTCTGCAAGATTAAAATCTCAGAGACTTAAATCCAGCCCCACTCAAGCTTTCAGGACACAGGCAGATACAGCCAGATTATTTGCCATCATGCAGTACAAACAGTCTGTCACTCAGGTCCAAAGGACCTGTCTGTTCCCATCTGAAGCTTCTCCAGCAAAGTCTTTTCCTGTCTGTCTTTCTGTCAGATGCTTCGGAACACTCTGTGTGATCAGTTTCCTGCCAGGTTCTGCTTCTCATGCCAGCACTTTTCAATGCATCACAATGCTTTTCCAAGCTCCTCCTGAAAGTCAGTTCCAAAGGCTGAAGAACCACACCATGATATTTAATCACAATGACAACCCTGCCTCCCCAGTATCTGTATCACTTGCTGTGACCATGACACCTGACAGGAGCAACTCAGAGGAAGCAAGGTTTATTTGGCTCATAGTTTCAGAGGGATTGGAAGGCATCATAGTGAGGAAGACACGGCTAGGCAGCTCCACCCATGACAGCAGAGCATGTATCACAAACTTTATACTGTGGGTCTCCAGGAAGCAGAGGGAGCTATCGGAGCCGGGGGGTGGGTATAGTCTTCAAAGGCCCATCCCTATTAATTGACCATCTCCTGCAGGCCCTACTAAGAGCTCCACAGTATTTAAGACAGCAGCACCACAAGATGGGACCCAAGTGTTCAAAACATGAACCAGTTTGGGGGTTGGTCAGATCAAATGATAGCATTCACTGAGGAATCCACCATAGTCACTGTTCTAGGCATCAAATCGAGTGACCATAACAAAGGATGAAGTTTCTAGAGAGATGTCACTGAATCTCAGAAACAATGGGACAGTTATAGAGAGCCAAGCTCAGAGTTCAGTGTCTGAAGGAACTCAGGGGCTCCCTGGCTGGGATATTGATCTGAGGGTAGGGAATTTGGGTGGAGCTCATGGTAAGAGGGCTGCATTGCCTTCCCTGTTCAACTGTGGTATAGTGCCCTGATGTTAGGGATGACTCTCTGCCTACTGGGTCACCCAGATCAGCTGCAGAAAGTCAACCCCCGGGAAGTAGGGTTTATAGCTCTCTGTTGCAAAATCAGTTTCTATCTCAAGCTTCAGCAATAATAGCCTGAGGGCAATGCACTTTCACTCTTTCGTGAGGAGATATAAAAACCCCTCGCTCAGCTTGTGTAAACCTCATCCTTGGCAACTGTGACATGGTGGGTAACCCAGCAAGTGTCCTTCCCACTGCCATAAAGAAACATAGGCATCACCTCCAAAGACAAGCAAGGCACTGCCCTGACAGCCCTGTGCAGCACAGGAACGGGCACTGCAGACCTCGGGTTGTCAGGGCCACATCTGCATTTGATGCAAGCCAGCACAGGCTGTGAGAGTTTTAGAAAAATTGCTGATCCTTTTAACTCAATATAAATAGACTGAGTCTGTGAACGAAGAGAGATTCGAGGGCACACAGGAAGAAGTCCCCTTAAGGTTTGAGGAGTCTTGCTGACAATTAATTACTCAGTTTCAAGGGCATTGGGGAAATGACATGTGTTCACAGTTTATAGTTTCAAGGCTTTTAAATTATGCATTGGTTGCAGGAATAAGACAGATATATTGCACCTTGGGGTAGCATGAAGAAGCTTAAAGTCTACAGTAGACACACCTGATACCCAGAGCTCATAACCTGGACCCTACGCTTAACTATTGTGTCTACTGTTTCTTTGCTTCTTTAGGCTTTTATTTCTTTTTCTCATTCTAGAAGTTTCAGTGCAGTAGACTATATATAACTCTAAAGTCCCATTTCTAACCCTTTCCTTGTCTAATAGTGCCAAGACACAGAGTGTAATGATGGAGGTCTGTGCTCCTGACTCTTGGTTTTAGGATGAAGTATTCAGCTGTCTCTAGTTCTACTGAGAAGCTCTGGAGGCAGAAGTGTCCTCTGACCCAATAGACCTGGGCCAGCACAAGGTACATGGCTCTCCTAAGTGGTGGTGAGCAGTCAGTGGGTGCAGAATTCTGCCCCCCTGGGTCCTACAGGGTCACCTGCTGACTTCTACCACAGGAAGGACCTATCCTTCCTTTCTGAACAAATAAATACATCTGGCAGTCAATTTATCAAAAGGAAAGCAGATAGCTCTGTGGGTGCCAAACCTGGAAGGTACTGGAATTTTAAATAGATGACACTTCCAGGAGGTGTTGCTCCATGGAGGTCTGGGGCTCTGTGCCCCCCTGAGTGGGGTTCTAAGCACCTCACCTTCACTCTAAGGACTCTGTCTCGATGGGGCTACTCAGAACCACACTGTAACCCCTTCTTCTGAGCATGGGACATCTATTAAAAGTGACACTTTGTCCAGCAGTGTATGCCCTCCCCTCTGCAGGCTTCCTGTGCCTCAGCCCAGTAAGAGAGGTAAGAAATTCAGGTAATCTCTGGAGGTACTGGAGGTACACATCCCTCACACATCCAGAATTGCATTTCAAGTTTCTACCAGGCCCCCAGCCTCTGATTAGCTACATGGATACTTGGTGAAAAGGAAGGAGGAAAGAGGAAGAGGAAAGATCAAGGGCCCTTCCCTCCCTCAGTAACAGTGGACACTTAGCCCAACTAGGGCGCAGAGGCAAACTGCATGCATATAACCTCTGTTATCACTCAGGCATAGTCCAGGCAGCGCCCGGCTGCTGCCTGTCATCCCTACCATGGGACAGTGCTTCTCTAACACCTGCACCTATGAGTTAGGAAGTTTATGTAGCAAGATGGCATTTTGCCACACCCTAACTGCATGGCACAAATCCCCAGTACATGGACATTTTGGGGAAAATGATATATTTGACTGTAGACTGTAGAGTAAAAATTAGAAACCAGGCAACTATCAATCCACTAATCCAAGAAGTAGCCTGCCGAAAACAATTTTTAATTGCTCCATAGTTCCTTCTGTCAAGGTATTATCAGGGCATGCTTGTCAGACTCTTCCCATATCTGTCTTTTATTAGGGCTTTAAATCGGGGATGTTGGGAAGTGCGACCCAACACAAGCTTCTCCTAGTACAGAGAATTAAAATAAAAGAGAGGAGATTTGACTTAAAAAAAAAAAAAAAATAGTGGTTGTACCCATGTCACCCCCATCTTGGGGACCTCACAGTTGTGCTAAGCAAGCTTTGCTTTCTCCAGCAGGGCCACTAGGCCAGGTACCCCATCTCTGTTTACATACTCAGAGATTCTGACTAATGACCAGTTCTCTCTAGGCCTAAGCATTTGGGGGGCTATGGAGAGGTAGTAGGGATTCAAGGGCCCCCTTGGGCTTAGGAGCACAGAACAACCCTAAAATTTGATCTCTATTCAAGCAATGAACTCAACATGTCAGAGCCTGTCATTCCTCAGCCAAGTTGAGCTTCTCCCTCGTGCTATGCAAAGGGCAGAGCCTGCCATTTTGAATGGCTATGCACATTTGGAGAAAATAAGGCAGAGATGAATGGGGTAGGAGAGCAGTCACCAGCCGCAGCCTGCAGCACCCTGCAGCACCCCACAACACCATGCAGCACCCTGCAGCACCCCACAGTCATCCACAGCAGCCTGCAGCACCTCACAGCAGCGCACAGCACCCCAGAGGAGTCACTCACAGCAGCCTGCAGCACCTCACAGCAGTGCACAGCAGCCCAGAGGAGTCACCCACAGCAGCCTGCAGCACCTCACAGTAGCGCACAGCAGCCCAGAGGAGTCACCCACAGCAGCCTGCAGCACCTCACAGCAGTGCA
>CM052700.1:147313092-147368057 GCA_028551405.1 Uromys caudimaculatus
TCACAGCAGCGCACAGCACCCTAGAGGAGTCACCCACAGCAGCCTGCAGCACCTCACAGCAGCGCACAGCAGCCCAGAGGAGTCAACCACAGCAGCCTGCAGCACCTCACAGCAGCACACAGCACCCTAGATGAGTCACCCACAGCAGCCTGCAGCACCTCACAGCAGTGCACAGCAGCCCAGGTAGAACCTAAGATTGTACCGAGGACTACAATTTTATAACTTCTATGTGTCTTGCTGACTTGACTCCAGGGTACTTGCGATGTGAGTTAACTGTCTCTTTTCTAGAGATTTCCATATATACTCTCTTCATGGAAGTGAGCAGCTGAGTCTGGAAAACACACCATGAGGGACAAACAGTAGCAAGTGGAGGATTGGAGAGCATATCCCTGCAGTCTTCTGGAGCCGGCCACCAGGTCGCAGAGCTCCATGCTGCCTCCGCTTTCCATAGTAAACAACAGCTCTGTGTGCACGGAGACCCCAGAAGACATAAGGAAGGGAGGGACGTGTGGCGTTCAGTGTCTCCAATACCTGCAATAACGAGACCTTGACAGGTCTCGTATGAGAGTGTCAGTGTCATGCTTGCTTTTGGCAGTGTTGAAATTTCAAGTTAGTGCCCTCTGTAGGAGAATGACAAGGACCCTGTTTTGTGATACAGTGTAGCTGAGCTGCCATATTTACCGGGTGACCTTCAGTGATCTGTCCTCCAGTCTCTGAAAGTCCCTGGGGATGCATAGGCATCTGAGACTATGGAGCTGTTTGTAGTTCAGGGTTTTTTGCCAACATACACAAAGCCCTGGGAGATTCTTCACAGCACCGCATAACACCAGGTATGATGCTCCAATCCCAGCACGTAGGAGGTAGAGACAAAAGGATCAGGTCACTCTCTGGTACATGGTAATTTAGAAGCTATCCTGGGCTACATAAGGCCCTATCTCAAACATGCAAGAGAATATAGGCAAAGTCATGGATTGTCGCCCTGCTCCAGAAAAATCCTCACTACAAATGTCCCCAGTCATAAAGAAGAGTGTCTGTCACCACTCTCCATCCCTGCCAGGGCCTTAAGAGAGAATTAAGGCATCCATATTAGTGTCCTTGGACTTGCTGCACAGCATGGCTGACCTGGAAGGTGAAAATTCTGTAAGAAAAGCAAAACCACCTCAGTGAAGGAATGAAAGATAAAGATGCTGCCCCCTGGTGGCTGCCTTACTCATGTGCAGAACACACCACTGCTCTCAGGGAGTTGATTTGTGAGAATTTGCAGATCTCTGATGATAATGAGCTTTGCTAGCCATGTGTAATATGCAAATAACACCGTGCTGATTAGCATGAGAGGTTTCTAGCCTTTGGAGGCAAAGCTGCATTTGCCTTCTGGCTTGATGTTCTCTGATTTCTTTTTTAACCCCCCATTAAATTCCACTCCCAGCACCTTGGATAATGTATTTAGTGGCAGGAGAAAGCAGCAGATGCAAGCAGGAATAAATAAGATTTTCCATATTTAGAAGGAGGCCATTTATTTCCGAGTACAGATCTATCAGGCATGTTATTTATGTACTTTTCCATTTTTCTTGGACCCAGATTTCGCCGGGTGCTCTGGTAGAAGTAGTGCTACAGAGGCTGCAGTTGAGTCCTTGGAGCAGTTCCTAGAATGAGCCTAACTCCACCTCGCTGCCTCTGGTCTATTTGGGTCTGTCTCTTATCTCGTTAAAAGACGACACTCAGCAGTGTTGGAACCAGGCATGCAGATGGATTCTCCTGTATTGAGTGAAGCGTCACAGATTAGCTAGGTGACAGCACTCTTATTGCACAGAAACAGAAAGCAGGAATCAACCAAGCTCTGCCCATCCCTGTCCTGTGATTGGGGATGACTGGCTCAGGCTCTTCCTACTAGAAGTCTCCATCATCTCTGGGCCACGGTTGAATGGGTTGCACATGGGACTCTGGGTCAGGGCTTCATATATCCCAGATACTAAGCAAGCTGCCATCATCCCTGAGCCCATGTCCAGATCACTCGGAGGATTCCAATAGTATTGCCATGTGTCTGTGGCTTACAAATGCTCACTTGAGGCTTAGTATCACCTGCTCTTCCTATCTTATTAGATTGCAATGAGACTCAAAGGACACATGCAGTGTTTGACTCAAATTTGGGGATAGATGGGTTCTGGATATTTGGTTTATGCAGCATTTAAACAGAAAGAAGGAGGCTTAGGCAAAGAACGAGCCTTGCACATGTAAGGTTTGCAAAAGGAGCTATAGATTGTTCTAGAGTTTCAGCATTTGAGGCAGGAGAGAGGTGGTATGACTAAGTGGGGTCATTTTGCCTTGGACCTGAGTTCCAAAAGCACTGATGTAAGATTTGGAACTCTCCACAAAGTCCCCAGTGTCTCCTCCGGTCTGTTGATAAGAACATTAAAGCCCTCCCTTGTGAGAGAGCCAGGAGTGGACACAGCCCTGATGCGGCACCTGCCTTCTCTGAGTTTCTTGGTAGGCTAGTGGCAAAGTTCCCCCAACCATGAGATCCCCACACCCCCAAGCTTGGCTGTACCGCTCCACCTAGGGCATCTCTGACAGAGGCAGTGTGCTGTAAGCTCTCCTCACGCTTCCACAAGTTTCTGCCTGGGATGATTCGTACAGTAACTCCGGCAGCCAGAGTTACTTCTGTCTCCGTGGCTGGATCAGTGTTTGGGGGCAAACACTTCATAGCATAGTTCAGGTTTTAGGGTCTTCTGTGCTATTTAGATTTGAGCAAAATAGAATCCACTCTACTTGTTGCTTCCATCAGAAAAATAAGTCGGCATTTCCTGCCAAGTATCACAAAACAAACAGAAGGCTTATTGAAAGGGCCAGATAAACATCTGATCTTCTGAAACACGACTCAGTATTTGCCTTTACTTTGGAAATGACTCCATGGGAGGTGGGAAAGCCAGACCTCAGAAGCCCTCTGTAACTCAGACATAAGGCTCATAAAACTGGAGAGATGTCCCTTAATGTTGCTCCCTCAGACTTTGCAGGACCTCATGGTTTCTGTGCCACTTGCGACTGATGATATCAGTCATCTTCTTGCAAGCTCTTGGAACAGAGGTGCTGGAAAAGGGATCAAAGACGGCAAAGACAACCTTGTCTTGCAGAAAACAGCACAAATGTTTTGATCTCCCTCTCAGAAACTACCCATCAGCGCAGTACTCCTGCCCTGCCTCCCCAGAGTGAGAAGTCCATCTCCCTCCATGCTTCATTAGAAGCTGGGGAAGATTCTAGAATTTTAGCATTTGGAAGAGAAACAGAGGGCACATGGTTGAGCTAGGAACCTCTGGACAGGTGTAGGGTAGCTGCTTCTGCTTTCTTTATTCTTTTTTCTTTCTTTCTTTCTTTCTTTCTTTCTTTCTTTCTTTCTTTCTTTTTGTTTTTCTTTTGGTTTTTGTTTGTTTTATTCTGATTTTTTTTTTTTGAGACAGGGTTCCTCTGTGTAGCTCTGACTGTTCTTGAACTCACTATGTAAACCAGGCAAATATCAAACTCAGAGATCCAGCTACCTCTGCCTCCCAGGTGTTGCAATGAAAGGGGGTGCCAGCATGGGGAGCTCAGTGTCAGCTTTCTATCTGGGTACATTCCCCACCTCTGAAGGAAGCAGCTGATGGTGCATTTCAGTACAATGCTATAAAGCCTCTCCAGACCTCCAGCTGAGTGCCAACTTGTTGCACCACCCATACCTTTATTTTGAGTGCAGCTATTGAGCACTTGCTGTTTGCAAAGCACTTTTGAAGACCATTGTTTGTAGCAGAGGCTTCTCAGTTACAGCCTTTCAAAACTCAGGTGATGCAGGCTGGGTCCAGAAAGCTAGAAGGTTCTGGGGGTGAGATACCATTGTGGATATGGGAACAACTGAGGTTGTGCCTCACGCTGTGCTGGAGTGGACATAGCACTCAGGAATGCGTGTCCACCTCAGACAATGCATGTCAGTTTCAGCTCAAATGTAGTCATTCACAGAGCATCTACTATCACCTGTGTGGCTTGGCCTTTGCCGTACACCTGAGGCTGCGTGTGTTCAGAACATCACTCAGATGCAGGGGACAGTTAGCAAAGGAGCTGAAAGTGTCCAGCAGAGCATGGCCACTACAAATGGCTGAATTCTCCCTCTTGGCAGAAGCACTCACATCCACACTTGCAGTCCTGTCCAGACTACAAGCCACACACCTTCACTGTGTTCTAAATAACTTGTGTGGATCTTGGTCTGGGGTGCCAGCCAGGTAGTAACAAACGGGTACTGTGTGGGACTGTGCAGTTTGATAATACAGTATCTGCTGTAATAAATAAAGATGTTCCTGTGACCCTGACCACTGTCACTTCACCTTAGAGAGAACACTGAGAGCCCTGTGACCCTGACCACTGTCACCTCATGCCTACAGAGGTCATTGGTTTACCTCCAGCGTTATCCTCACACTGGGTCCATGCAGTTGCCATTATCAAATGGTTGAGACAGCCATTGCTGTCATTGTCAAAGGAATACTAGGGTTGACAATGACCTTGTCACCTCCTGTTTTATGTCCCCATCATGAATACAGCTCAGACTTGAGAGTAGGTTATCCAACCTAGGGACACAGTCTTGACTTTGAGCAGAATAATTCTAATGTGCCTATTTGGAACCAGAATGTGGTCCTCTTGAGAGTAGCACACTGTCCTCGGTGTGACCTCAGGAAGCATAGGAGGGCAGAGGATAAGAACCAGACCATTGGGGGAACCGTGCTGAGCCCAGGGTGTGAGGACCAGACCATTGGGGAGGGCTGTGCTGAGCCTGGGGTGTGCTTTGCTTTTGGGATTCCATTTAAATAACTTAAGGACATCCCTTGTCTGTGGATGAAACCTGTGCTACTGCTACTTACTGGAACAGACAAGGGTAGGCTCCCGTTCATTTAGAATCCTCACACCAGCCTAAGACTAAGGGTTCACTCTTGTTCTTTCACCATGGAACCAGAATCAAGACTAGCCAATTGTGCAGGAACAGGAACCTCCCAAAAGTCATTCATAATTTATAGCTAATTAACCTTTTCCTTAATAAACCTTGAGGCCTAATTTCCTGTCTGGTACATATTGTGTTTTCAATGATATTAAGAAATAATTATACAGAACATCTCGGACTGATTTGGGCAGACGCTGCTGAATTAGGGTTTTCTTAGAAAATATGTATTAAATGATCCTTTTTATAGTTCTTCATGAAAGCAAATCTTATTCTTGATTATTTAATAAGGTTTTGTTAATTCTTTGAGAATTTCACACAATGTATTTTTACCACATTCATTTCACCCTTCCCCAACTCTACCCAGATCCACCCATTCTCCACACACACTTCAAGCCCACTGAGTCCATCTTGTGTTGGCTAACTACTTTTAGAGGTGGCCCTGCCCTGAAGTGTGGTCAGCCTACCGGGGGATCACACCATTAAAGGAAACTGGCTATCCCGAGCAGCTATCAAATACCAGTGACTCCTCTGCTGGGGCAGGGCTTCATCCTCACTGACCCTCTCCATTCTGGGGACTTTTCTGACTTGAGCATGCACAGGGCTTGTGCATACTTGAGCCATTGTGAGATCTTATGAGTCACTGCTGTATTGCCTGACAATCACCATCCTTGAAGTCCACTGCTTCTGGCTCTTACAATCTATCCACCAACTCTTCTTCAAAGATCACTGAGCCTTAAGGGAAGGTACATGAGACAGACATCATGTTTAGGGCTGAGCCAAAGTGTAAAGTAATATTTTTTTCTTTTTTTTAATTGGATATTTTCTTTATTTACATTTAAATGTTATCCTCTTTCCTGGTTTCCCCCCCTCCCAGAAACCCCCATCCCATCCCCTCTCCCCCTGCTTCTATGAGGGCGTTCCCCTACCCACCCACCCATTCCCACCTCCCAGCCTTCGATTCCCCTACACTGGGGCATCTATCAAGCCTTCATAGGACCAAAGACCTCCCCTCCCATTGATGCCTGACAAGGCCATCCTCTGCTACATATGCGGCTGGAGCCATGGCTCCCTCCATGTGTACTCCTTGGTTGGTGGTTGAGTCCCTGGGAGCTCTGGGGGGTCTGGTTGGTTGGTATTGTTCTTCTTCCTATGGGGTTGCAAACCCCTTCAGTTCCTTCAATTTAAGGCAATCATTTTGTTTTGTATCAAATATGTCTGTCATAAGACCATTGAAAATTAGGCCCTGCCCTTTGTAAGAAATCCTTGGTAAACATAAACCATGACTGGTAGCTGTGTCCCTGGGAATTAACATTCTCACCTGAGAGATTATCTCTTTTAACTGATGCATACTAAGAGGGTGATCAGCTTTGGAGAAATATCAAGAAGAAAATTATATTTGTAGGGAAATGCAAACTCATTATACAGTTGAGAATCCACTTTACTGAGACACCACACCAATCACTGGGTAGACTACTACTACATCCACAGCATGTCTAAGAGAGTTATGGAGAATGTTCTGCTTGAAAACTGGACATATTTCAGGAACAATTTAGACAAGCCTTGGTTCGTCCTGGGCACAGGTATCCATCGTCTCCAGGCTGCTGGACTGCCTGGCTGCCTGGCTACCTAGCCTGGGTCAAAGGGGGCTCTTAAGTAGGAGAGTTAAGATGCTGAGTTCCCAGAGGCCAAACAGGCACGGGCTCTAAAGGCACAGGAGGCATTAATGTGGAGGGAGGGAGGGAAGAAGAGGAGGTAGAGAAGGCCAAGGATAGGGAGTGGCACTGAGCTCAGAACTTCCCAGCCTAGGGCCCCATGAACCACGGTCATTACTGAGACTTTGTCCCTTTGGTGGGTTGAAGCATGGGGACTGACAGCGCTCACTGCCTTGGATATTCTTGGGGGAGGGGCTCTCTAATCCCAGCAGGTGGGCCAGGCTACATTTACCAGGCAAGAGCTCAATGCTGCTGTGTCTTTAGAAATTCAGTTCACACACACATACACACACACACACACACACACACACACACACACACACACACACACACATACGAACATTCACATGCACACACACCGTGTGTTTGGCTTATAGATCTTGATAAGAAAGAAAAACAAAGATGCCCAGAATTGGAGTTCTACCTGAGATTAAGGGAAGGGCAAAATGTGCCAAGGTTCAGAGGCTGGGGATGTTGGACAGAAGCATCCTACCCTTTCTTCAGTCTCTACCTTGTGTCAGTCCTGACTCCTTGGGTGCACTGCCTCCTGCTAAGGAGCTGCTGCTGCTGCTGCTGCTGCTGCTGCTGCTGCTGCTGCTGCTGCTGCTGCTGCTGCTGCTGGGTTGTAATATGGTGAGCGCTGCACTGCAGGGGCTTGCTCGGATTATGCTGTTGCAGAGGAGATCCATCTGAACACATGGCATAAAAATGAGCAAAGATAGAGCCAAATGGCCTGGCAGGTAAAAGCACTTTCTGCCAAGCCTGAAGATCTGAGTTCAGTCCCTGAGACCCGCATAATGCAAGAAGGGAACCAAGTCCTATGGTGTCATCTGGACTCTACACACTTACTGGACATGCACCCCCGCACAAATCCATGAAGAATACATACTCAATATATTTAAGTAATGTGATAAATAATATTCTTAAAGAGTGAGCAACGGAAGCCAGTTGTGGCCCTGGTGAGATCAGCGAAAATCTCGCCCATCTCTCCCTCAGCAGCATGCGTCTTTGACAGTTTCCTTTTTCGTATTTCGTGGTCAGGGTGCATGGCTCCCTCTCCGCCAGAGCTCACGGGCCCACGTGGTGCTTCTGCTCCTCTCTCCTCTTTTGATTATCACCTCCAGTGAAGGTCCTCTCATGCTCTAATGGCCCCTTCACATCTACCCTCAGCACACACTGTGGCAGGGACAAGAGAGAAGCACAATGCAGCTTTCTGCTACTTGACTCAAGCAGACCACAGCCTCTCTATGAAGCAACTTGTCTCTGTCACCCAGCACAGAGAGGAGACAAGATGGCCTTCAGCTAGCAACTGCCACTAGAGGTCAAAAGCTGCCTCCCTTCCTGCCACGAGTCTCCTCAGTTCCAGATCCAAGCAGGCCCCCAGCTTCCTGCTTCTAAGTTCTGATTGGGAACTCCATGTCACATGTGACCTTGAACTAAAACTTACACTCTTGGTTCTCAGGGAACAGCCAGGACCAGTAAGCAAACACTGTTCTTATTCCCTGACTGTAGGACTCCAAGATAGTATCTCTGGTTGTCAACTTAGTATGTCTCCCAGAATGCACTTGAACTCTTGATCCTCCTGCCTCCATCTCCCGCCTGGCTCTCAAATCATTCTCCATGACTGTCCATACTGTGTGTTCTCCGTCTGCTGTGTTAGGGTGTCACCAAGTAAATGGATGGCTGAATGCCAAATGAATGGATGGATGGATGGATGGGTGGGTGGGTGGGTGGATGGATGGATGGATGGATGGATGGATGGATGGGTGGATGGATGGATGGATGGGTGGGTGGGTGGGTGGGTGGATGGATGGATGGATGGATGGATGGGTGGATGGGTGGATGGGTGGGTGGATGGGTGGATGGGTGGATGGAAGCTGTATGAGTCAACAATGGAGTAAAAGAAAGGAATATATGTATGATACTCTGTTATTTGTTTGGGTAAGAAGCCCATCAAAAGAAGGCCTCAGGGCTATGGCTTTAGGAGGTTCTTCCCTCTAAAAACAGAATGAATGAAGAAGAATGAAGAGCTAAAGAAAGCACTAACAGAGAGGGCAGTCCAGGCACAAGAGACTGACCTTCTGAGGGCAGCCCAGGCACAGGAGACTGACATCCTGGCCCAGGTGCTTCCTTTCCTTGATATTTTCTACACAAGACATTTGCCATTAAAGTTGTTCTTGGTGACCTGCAATGACATCTTCAAATTAGGCTGAGCCTAGCAGAACTGTCATCTCCTCTCTTCTGTACCCAACAAGGTATAGGAAAGGCCCAGGGCATGCCCTATCAATGACACTGGCTGGCTGACTTCCAACCATTCAGGTTCTGCTGCAGAGGGAGGGACAGTAAATGTGTGGACCTGCCTTCCATGCCCCCAGCCCACTGAGTCAGAGAGCATTCACATGCAAGCAGGTTCTTAGTGAAAGGGGAACAGACCTTAACCTCACTTTACCTTGCCCCAGAAAACGAGACCTGTGGGGCCTCCACAGACCACCTGTGGGGCATATCAAGGGTCCCTGTGGGACAGTAGCTAAGACTGTTACTACCAGAGTCCCCAAGGGTCGCTGCTTCCCCTTCCATCTGCCGCTACTCTAAACAACCTTCAGACTTCTCTCCAGCTGAGCCTGAATGATGGGTCTGTAGGTCAGGGACCCCTGAATCCAGCCACCAAGAGGACCCCCACTCTGGTGCCACAGTGCAAGGACCTTTCCTCCAGTCCATAGGTTTGGGTCCTGGTATTAGCCCCTCCCATCTGAGCTGGGCATTGTCCCCAAACAGCTGTCCACCAGGGCTGTGCAATTGGCC
Organism: Uromys caudimaculatus; assembly: GCA_028551405.1. Classification (NCBI taxonomy): domain Eukaryota; kingdom Metazoa; phylum Chordata; class Mammalia; order Rodentia; family Muridae; genus Uromys; species Uromys caudimaculatus. The sequence continues at coordinate 147,322,561 of CM052700.1, forward strand.
TTCTCTGTCAGTGAGCCCCTTTGTCACAGGCTGGCCAGAGAGCACACACTACCTGGGTCAGGTCCCTTGTGGAGATTGATGTGATGCTGGCAGGCAGCCTTGTCTTCCCCTAGGGACTAGAAGTAGCTGTCCAGTTCTGGACAGTACCTGCTGGAGGAGCAAGCTGTCCAGTGGGAAGCCTGACCGCCAGGTGTTTCCCATCTTATGGGCATCTGAGGTCCAAACCAGTGTTACACTTTGTCTTCACCCCAGTCAGCAAAAGGCAGGAAAGAGAGGCAATGACTGTCACTTGCTGTCCTCTGTGCAGGGTCTGGACTCAGACTACTCATGACCTAACCTTTCAGGGCTGGTAGATAGTGCCCCCACAGAACTATGATTCACTGATTCTTTGTTTAGAAGAAGGGGGACATAAATTTCCAAGCTCCACCACTGTGCCTTCCTGATTTCATTTGGATTTCTGTTTTCCTCCAAGTCCACTCTAGTCTGCCCCAATCACTCCCATATCACTTGAAATTGCCAGCTCACATGTTTATTATTAACTTCTGAACTGTCTCTCCCATATGGCACAGAGCCTTGTGCAGGTGGGATGCTCAGGCTTTGATCAACAACATTAACACAAGCACAACACCCCAACATCTGTTGTCACTGCATGTTCTTCCTGTATCTGTCACCTCTCCACTCCTCAGGACACCAGCCATATTGGATTAAGGTCCAGCAAAACCTCAGCCTGGCTTACATCTAATGACCACTGTGCATTGACCTTGTTTCCAAGTGAGGTCCCACTTAGGGAGGGTTAGAACTTTGACCTTTCTTTTAGGGGACACAATTCTCCCTGGGATGCTGCTCAACCCTATTATTTCCCTATTTAAGAAGAAGTTTTCCCCAAACTGAGACACAGACTTCACATATGATGCCAAGCTCGTATGACTCAGACCCAACGCTCACTGGATCAGCTAGCATGATTGTCTCCATACAGTCATGGTTTATTTTGTGCTATTTTATGATTTACAGGTTAAAAACTTCACGCATATATGATGGTCCTGTTGAACTCCTAAATGAATGTAATTAGTTAATGTATGACGTCATGTGTGTCCTGTGGGGAGAATACTTCATATCTCCTTTCAGCAGTTCTCACGTGAATGACGGATTACTGACTCGGGGCATCCCTCCTGATGTGCTGACTCAGTCTTTGACCCACATGTCCTACACCTCAACTTACTCACTTCTAGTTAGGTTTCTTTTGCTATGATTTAAAATAAGTGACCAAAGCAACTTTTGGAGAAAAGGTTTATTTCACCTTATAGCTTATAATCCTTCATGAAGGGAAGTCAGGGCAGGAGCTTGGGATAGGAATCTGGAGGGCAGGACTGAAGCAGAGACCAGGGAGGAGCTCTGATACTGATTTGTTCCCCATAACTTGCTCAGCCTGCTTCCTTATGTTCCCCACACCACCTGCCCAAGGACGGCACCATCTATAACGAGTTAGACCCTTCCGCTTAGAGCATTAATCAAGAAAATGCACTACAGTTTCTCTTCCCAGCTAAGTCTCACTTATGTCAAGTTGACCATAAAATTAATTAGTTAATTAAAAAAGGATCTTCTGGTCACTGCCTTCTGTCTGTCTGTGTCCACTACTATATCTTTAGAGATCTTACATGTAAGTGAGATCATATACAGTTTCTGGTTTGCCTTCCTGTACCCAGCTTATCACACTCAGCCTTAGGTGCCCCAGATTCATTCTTAGCACAGTGTCAAAATTTCTTTCTTCCCCTGTCAGCATTCAGACCCAGAATAAGCACCACGGCTGTCTGTGGATCTTCTGCAGGAATGAGGACATGGTCTTCCCCACCCTCAAGTCACCATGAGCCACAGTCTACATCTGAGTAGACAGCACTCACACACACAGTATCTCACGTTTGCACACTACTGAGCACTTGTCACATACAGTGGCATGCGAATGGAGGTCTCCAGGCAACATGTGTGACATTGGTCTTCATCACCTGAGCCAGTAGGAGGTTTGTCCCACTAGACATACCCTCAAGGTAGTCTACGGAAATGAACGGCACAGGAAATAATTTCAACAACAGAGAAACCAGCCTGTGCTCCAGTGAGCTGAGCTGCATACATTTTCCTCCTGCATCTCACAGAAAAAGCCATCAATGAGCCATTGTCCTCAGATGGATCGGTGTGTGTGCCTGTGTGTGCATGTGTGTGTGCTTGTGTGTGCACGTGTATGTCTGAGTCTTCATGTGTGTGCATGTTTGTGTGTATATGTCTGCTCATGTGCATCTGTGTGCACCTGTTTATGTATATTACGTGTGTGTACGTGTGTGTGTGTGTGTGTCTGTGTGTGTGTGTGTGTGTGTGTGTGTGTGTGTGTGCTGAAATCACTCCCCCAACAGCAAGGAAAATGAGGGGAAAACAGGTCTTCCTGTTTCCTCATTATTATTCCACTTGCTCAGAAAGGTGAGCTGTCTGTTTCGTTCCAAGTAAAGGGCTCATGGACTGAACCGTCTTGATGAGATGGGATCTTCCCCGATCTGCAGATCTCTATTTTTGAAGTACATCTGGCTCATGCCAATTACACTGACGCCTCATTAGGAAAGGAATGCCAGAGAAGTGTTCACAGAACGGGGGCGTTCATAAGATGCTATGCTGTCAGGCTTTCATCTGACCCATATTACCCTCTTAGTTTTTTACACTTAATCATTTCCTTCATGAGCAACCAGAACATGGAAAAATGAAGAAAACAAAACAAACAGAAGAACCCCACCTAAGAACAGTGTGCAAAGGACAGGGTCAGGGGTGGTGAACTCTGTGATCCCGGGGTTGTAGGGTCTGCATTGTGGAGTGTCAGGATAGCTCCGCCTCTGTGTGTGCAACTGCATGGCTGTGTATGTGTGTGTGACATGTGTGCTTGTATGTTTGGAAGCCAGAGAACAGCCCTAGTGTCATTCCTTAGGTGTCCCAACCTTCTTTCTAAGATGAGACCCCTTGTTACCAAGTAGGCTTAACTGGCCAGCTGGCCAATGAGCCCGAGATTTCTGGTCTCCAGGTCCCCAGCCTGGGAGTACAAGTGTGTGCCACCACCCCCAACTCATTTAATTAGTTTTTCTGGGGACAGGACCCAGGTCTCCTACCTCTTGCAATAGCAACTAAGCAATCTCTTCTTCCCTAGAATATCTTTCTAGATGCCCCGATCTTGCCATTTGTGCTGTTTACAGTAACTGACATGTACCTACCCCATCCTAACATGTGTCCATCCTGAACCCCAAGCAGCCATGTTCTGGCCCAGCTTAACTATTGGCACCCCAAAGGTACTACTTCCTCATGAACAATGCCTTCTACTGCCACCCAGGCTCCCACATTAAGTGGTCTGAGCAAGTTAATGGTGAAGTACCAATCTTGTATACATTTTACTAATTAAATGTGTTCTTTGGCGATTTGATACATTTTATAGACTACATTCCATCTGTCCCACCCCCTCCTTGCTCCCTCCCACCTGTGTAATCATCTGTCCTCTCTGTAGGTCCCTTTCCTGCCGGGTATTGTTTTGTTCTGTTCTGTGACTGTGGTTTTAACCAGGACTGTCTGTGTAGTCACTGGCTTTGAACTATTTTGGAGGTCACTGGGCTCACCATTTGGTGCCAACTGACAAATGAAAGAAATGACTGTCCCTTCCCCAGAGTACATCTGTTGCCTACAGTTCAGCAGGAGTGTGGTTATTCGCCCTCCTGCATTCACAGTCTCTGAGCTTGAGTTCACTGCTCCCTAGCACTTGGCAATGGAATTGACAGAGTGACACCATCCTCTTTGTCTGAGTATGACCTTCCTTGGTTGTGCTGCTCAGGCTAAAGCAGAGCATTTCCTACCAGGCTGAGAGCCAGTCTAGACATGAGATGTGCACCGTGAAGATGGGCTGGGGGAGAGAAGTAGGAAAGGGAGGATGGTCTGATTTGCACAAGGCTGGTACCATGTCATCCCAGAGACCTAGGGAAGTCACTTTGGGTTCAGCAGGAAGGGCAGAGTTGTCATCTCTCCAGGGCTTTGCTGTGACTGTGCTTGTCTCTTCATTGACTGTCTCTGCAGTGGCCAGCCACCTTTCTACTGGGCTTGCCTGGGCTGGCTCTTAATGGATGTCCTGGAGCACAAGCCAGCAGTGAGGCACCTCTGCTGCCTCCCCAGACTCTGGCCCTCCTCCTTCTGCCCCAGCTCTGCCCTGCTAGGCCACCATAGGTGACTGTCAATAGATCCCTTCCATTCTAGCCCTGCAGTTCATTGTGTTCAGAAGGTGAATGCATTTTCCAGAGGCCATCTGCAGGGACTCATTACTCACTCTGCCTTGTGAGCACTCCTGCAGATCAGGTGACTGCATAAAGTCATTTTTGAATCACCTCATTCCAAACTCACACCTTAAAATCACTCTCTCTGCTGCTGAAGACACAAAAAATTATAAGCCCTGAAGCCTGACCTGCCTTTCCTTTTCCTCCTCCTCTTCCTCCTCCCCCTCCTCTCCTCCCCCCTCCTCCTCTCCTCCCCCCTCCTCCTCTCCTCCCCCATCCTCCTCACCCTCTTTCCCTCTCCTCTTCCTTTCCTCTTCTCCTCCTCCTCTTCCTTCTCCTCTTCTTCCTTCTCTCCTTCCTCCTCTCCTTCCTCCTCCCCCTCTTCTCCTTCCTCCTCCCCATCCTCTCCTTCCCTCCCTTCTTCCTCTTCTCCTCCTCTTCCTCTTCTTTTTCTTCATTCACCCACCAGCTTGCTCTCTCACCTCTGTGTCCTCAAGGGCACTAGAAATGCCCTGTGGAGCTGGACGAACCCTGTGCGATCCCATACAGCTAAAATAGGTGTCAAGGGACTGCAGTGATCCCTTTCACTTTGTAGATGGGGACTTAGAAAGAGGCAAGCAGGTTATACTGTGAACCCTGGAAAGCTTCCCTGTGTGGTAGGGAGACAACTGTGGAAGGAGCTCGAGGGGACAGGATAGGGGGCTGAGGGACAGGATAATGACACTTAGTGAGGCTCATAATTCCTTCAGTGGGCCTAGGTCCCCAGGGAGAGGGAGGGGGAGAAGAGCTGTGCTCCATCAAAAGGTCCCTTTGGGATGCAGCCAGCTCTCAGAGAGACTCAGACGCCCTCTGACTGGGCTGTGAAATGTTTCATGAGTAGCAATCAGGCCAGCACTGGCAAGATCTGAGTCCTCCTAGTAAGCTTTGCCCCTAGGTCCTCTGCATCCCAGGTCCTCATCCCCAGTCCTCCAGTGCATCTCCCCTCCATGCCCGTGTCTGCTTGTAACTCCCAACTATCTCTGCTTTCTCTGTTCTCAGCTAAGAATACATAAGATTTTCCTCCTGTGTGTCTTCAGCTTCCTGAGTTGGCTCTCTACCTCTCCAGAAACACAGAACAGGTTGGGGTGACAGTTGCCTGCTGAGTAGACCCTACCTGTGTCACAAGGGGCCATTATTTTAAAGACAATCTAGAAGGGCTTCTTAACACTGTGAGAACCAGAAAGGGCCTGGGGGCTGAGGATTTCCAGACCCTGGCTTGTAACACTTGGGTACTATCTTCTCTGGATATGTTTAAAAAAAAAAAGTAGAGGCCAGGTGAGGTAGGGTGTGCCTGTCATCCCAGCACTTGAGAGCCAGAGGCAGGAGGATCACTAGTTTAAAACCAATCTGAACTATATAGGCAAGGCCCTATCCAACTGTAAACAAAGAAAGGTAGGATTTTCTCCCTGGCCCTACAAAGTTCATCTCTCTCTAAGTCTGGTGAGAAGAGATGCCTTTGTGTTAGAAGAATGTTGGACACTTCTGACTGGACTCTCACATCTATCTCTGTCCTTTCCAGGATGGGTGATTTTGCTTTCTAGCCACACAGAGAAATAGACGGTTTAAGGCTGAGGCACATGTGTCATCTGTGGACACATCCTTCTTCCTCCTCTGTGGGAGAGCACATACGGCTACACAGGTCCCCACTTCCCACATAGATCCACCTGTTGTCTAGGCTGAGCCTCCCCATGGCCCCCCCTCCTCTGGCCTGTCTTTATGAGCATGCCACTATGTGAACTAGTTTTCTCTGGTGTTTTTTGTAAAGTCATATCGAGAGGACAGTCTACCTGGCTAGGGAGATAGGTCAGTCAGTAAAAAAGAACCTGAGTTCAGTATGCACAATGCACATATAAAAAATAATCCTGTATATCTGGGCATGGTGGGGCACACCTTTAGACCCAGCATTCTGGACAGAGGCAGGTGGGTCTCTGTGAGCTGGAGGCCAGCCTAGTCTACATAGAGTTCAGGACAGCCAGGGTCAAGAAAAAAAAGTAAAACAAACAAAAAAGCCAAGTATGCTTGCATATGCTTACACTCCCATGGAGGTGGAGATAGGAAGATCCCTGGGGTTTGCTGGCCAACTAGCCTAGCCTACTTGGTGACCTCCAGGCCAAAGAGAGACCCTGTCTCAAAAAGCAAGGTGAACAGCATCTAAAGAAAAACATGTGAGGTTCCTTCTGGCACACACACACACACACACACACACACACACACATACACGCACACATGCACGCACGCGCATGCAAACTAATCTACAGCTGTATAACAGTCCAACTCAAAAGCACCCATTAGCAGAGAAAAGGCTTTGTAATATGTATCAGATATTTTCAACAACAACAAAAAGATAGGAAATTAATGAGATAATTAAAATCCAATGATTATGCAGTTAAGAAGAAAAGACAAAGTACTCCCTAGGTCCAAGGATCAAATTTGTACAAAAGCCAATTTCATGCAATCAGCATGTGTTTGGCTGAGCTTTGGTTTACTGTGTCAGGCTTCACTGTGGGAACCAGACACTTCTGAGCCCCATGGCAGGAGCTGAGCTGAACACTAGCTTGGAGGTAACAGCAGAAACACAGGCCCAAGATCTCTTCACTCATCCCTGCAGCCCCCTGAAGCCCCCTGAAGCCCTCTGCAGCCCCTGCATCTCCCCAGCCTCAGCTTCTGCTCACCATTCTCTGCTTTGTTTTACCACAGAGGAGATTCTGAAGAGCCACATCGCGCATTGGTGGTCGCCAGATGGTACAAGGCTTGCGTATGCCACCATCAATGACTCCCGGGTTCCACTTATGGAGCTGCCAACCTACACAGGCTCTGTCTACCCCACTGTGAAGCCCTACCACTATCCTAAGGTAGGCAAAGGGCAGGCTCAGTCAAACCCAAGTCATTCCTGAGTTCTTTCTCCCACTGGTTCCAAGTGTTGTCAGACATCTTTGCCAGCAGTGTTGTAAACACTCATTACATCACACTAAAGTTCTGTCTTTGTTGAAGTAACAAAAATCCAGCAGTTCTGGCTCCTTACAGCATGCAGCTTCAGGAGGCTAGAAGGACCTCCCTCTGTCCCTGTCCCTGGGCCTTGGTGAGGCTATGCTGTCCATAGTCACTGCTGGGTCTGGGAGCTTGTGTCTCCCAATATCCATATGTTGAGACCGCAAGATGGTGGGACCTTTGAGAGGTTATCAGGTCATGAACGAGAAGCCGTTAGGATTGGGGTTAGTGTTATATGAAGGAGGCCGAAGAGGACCCTCCCTTCCATTCCAGCCGTGTGAGGAGGCAGTAAACAGGCTCCATGTGAGAGACCCAGGCCCGCAGCACACAGAGTCATCAGGACTCCACCTCCAAAGCTGTGAAGTTTACTCCTCTGTTGTTCATAAGATACCTGGTCATTGACATTTTGGTAATAGTGACCAAAGTAGACAAAGGCAGGCCCAAGCCTGTGGGACAGCAAGGAAGGGTGCAGTAGAGTGGGAGGGGCCTACAGACCTCATGTCTGCATCACATCCCAGCATCCAAGTACAAGACAGGTCCTGATGCAGAAACTTCCATGACCCCTCACCTGGAAGGAGGGGGACTTGGATCTAGGAACTTGGATGTAGCTCCCCAGGTGCACACAGCTGGCTAACCTACTTTCCAATGGCATCACCAGACTGCTTTAAGCCAGTGGACAAGCAGCCATGACTCTCTTACTGCTGGACCCCTGGCAGTACCGTCCTGTCTCTACCACAGAACATTTGACCTGGTGCCTCCTGCTTTGTCTATAAGCAAGCAGTGCATGCTTTCATATTGTGAGAAGCCTTCAGGTCTGTGGAGGACAAAGGAGACAGGCAGGCTCAACATGATTCCCAAAACCATAGGCCAGAGAAAACAAACAGTGAGCTTGCCTGGTCCAGCTGCCAAACAGAATATCACAGACCTGGGCAACTTTGACCACAGTAGTTTCCTCCCAGCTCTGTGTCATCACCTCCACAGTAGTGTCCTTGAGGAGGCTGGCTGGCTGCAATTGGGATGTTGGCAATCCAGGTCCTGGTGAGGCAAAACTAATGTCTTCTCATGAGTACTGTTTTTAAAAGCAGGTTCTCAAATGTCCCAGGCTGGCCAGGAACTCTGTGTAGCTGAGGATGATCTTGGACTTTTGACTCTCTATCTCCCAAATGCTGGGATTACAGGCAGGCATCACCATGCCTAGTTTATACAGTGCTGGAGATTTAACACAGGTCTCTGTGTGTGCTGGACAAGTACACTGCCAACTGTAGCCATTACTTCTTCACAAGGCAGATGATGAGAGCTCTGATATTGTCCTCTCTTTATAATGACACTAAAACCATCATTGGGCCCCACCCACATGACCTCATCTAACTCTTATCACCACCCGAAGAGCATACTCCCAAACGCTACCCACAGAAGGCAAGAGCTCCAGCATAGGGATTTGGGGAGTGGCCTTTGGGGAGTTCGGCCAGTGCCTGTCAGGGTCCCAGGGTGGAGAAACATGAGTCCCTAAGGCTACAGCCTTGTCTCCTTTCCTCTCCTGGGACAGTCTTGCATGGATTTGCCATTGACTGGGTGTCCAGTTTTCCCCACCAGTCTCCATACAAAGTCTGCTAGCTGGACTCAGTTAACTATAGTGTATGAGACTAAGTCCACACCTCCTTAGCCCCATATCTATATCCCCTAATATATACAGCACACACATGCCATATATATAAACACCAATCATGCATACATGTGCACACATATATAAATATATCCTAAACAAATGTCATTGACAACCTAAACTCTAATAGGCTCCTCCATTTGGTAGTATGCTCTGGGACATGTGAGGAATTGAAAAGTGCCATCTTGCTCAGGTCTTGGACTCCCATGTTTTAATAGAAATTCCACCAACTCTGACCGACAGTTCTGGCTACTGCCCTCTTCTCTCCTTCTCACAGTCAGAGCCCTGAAGCATATAGACACCAGCCTGTTCCTTACTGTGGGTCAGATTCCCTTTAACATAAATGTACAAAGGGAGTAAGGACATCAGGCTAGACCAGCCATGACAAGGCCACATCTCTCCCAGCCTCTTTCAGCCCAGAATTTGTTCTGCATATCTGATTGGATGCCTGGATTGGTCAGATCTGTGGCTCCTTATTGATGAAGAGCCACCTGTGAGCTATGGCCCTGGAGACCAGTGCTCTGCACATCCTGTGCCTCTCCTGCCCTCCTCCACAGTTTCCTTCCCTTTCATGTGGCTGACTGACCAAGTACCCACTGACATGGGCAGACTTGGTAAACTGAATGGAATGGGAAGATGCGAAGACTCCCGGGAAGGGAGAGCCAGCCTAAATAACTCTGCCTTTTAAAAATTCCATGGTTTAGGGCTGGAGAGGGCTTAGTTGGTAAAATACTTGCATGCAAGCATGAGGCCTAGAGTTTGAACCCCACATAAAAAAATCTGGGTGAGAAAGGATGTAGTTGTAATCCTAGCCCTGGGAAGGAGAAGACAAAATCCCATGGCTTACTGATAAGTCAGCTTGTGAACTCCAGACCAGTGAGAGATGTCACAAAAAAGAAAATGGATGGGACCTAAGGATGCACGACACCCAGTGTTGTCCTCTGGCCCCCAAACACGTGCAAACACACACATAATGTCACATACACACGTGCGCACACACACACATACAGCCACACAGAGACACACAACTGACCTGTCCTCCACATAAGTTATAGTCTTCAGTATCAATCGCCACAGTGCACAGATATGAGTCTTCCAGAAGAGATGTTGCATCCATCTGCATGGACTTCAGGCCATTTCTCCCAGGCTGCTCCCTCACAGCTCTGTCTCCTCATTTGCAGGCTGGCAGTGAAAACCCCAGCATCTCCCTCCATGTCATCGGCTTGAATGGACCCACCCACGACCTGGAGATGATGCCACCTGATGACCCTCGCATGAGGTTGGTGTCGCATACCATTGCATTAGGAACAAATTCAAAAGGAAGCCATTAGTGCAGCATCTCCAGAATGGGCTCTCTTGTAGCAACGGCTAGGCTCCAAGCACTTGGTTCTTCAGCCTTCCTTGCTGATGTGTGGTTTGTTTACCTGGGGAAAATAAAGGGAAACACCAGGCAGCATATACTTTAATTCTTTACCATACATCATGGTGAGGGAGGGTCCTCTGGAAAAGCATGTCTGGCCAGCCCCTGTCTCAGGAGGGACACTCACACAGCAGACAGATGACACCCATGGATGGCCTGGTATATGAAAATCCTGGAACCAGATTCCAGTAAGCGGCATTCCATTTTCAGGATTTTAGAGGACCTCTAGCTGACCAGCCCCCCAGACACCTTGATGCTCTAGAAGCCTAAGGTCCTGCTCTGAGAAGGCCAGACCTCCCAGTGGGTGGCAGCCATGTGCTTCAGAGGGCACATGGAAAATCATGATGGTCAATCACTAGCAGCATCAACTTTGTGTAGACTTTGTAGTAAATCAGAGCAGTCAAATGGATCCCATCTATGTGACGCGATTTGAATATCAGCTTTGCCCTTAAAGTCAAGCTATGTGGGGACTGATACCATCTAGAGTCTAGCTCCATGGCCACTGTACCTCTCTGGTGAGAACAGGGAGAGAGAGGGGGTACAGTATCCCAGGGCCCACACATCTAAGGCTCTGCCTGTCTGAAATGGACCTGTGTGAGCCAAGAGCACCCTGTTTAGAGACCCAGCAAGGACCCAGGCCAGTCAAAGTTTGTCATCTAGCTAGCCTGCGTCTTCATGTTTCAGTCAGTTACAAATCTCCCCATTATTAAAAGTTCCTGGCAGCTCCTGAAAGAGCAAGTGCTTGGCCCAGCTGCTCTGGCTCCTCCCGGAGATGGTTCCCTGCCACATGCTCACCCTCTGCTCTCCTCTTCCTGTCACTGTACCCTCTGTTCCCTAACGTGTAGTTTTCCTTTCCTGCTGTGAGTCTCGAAGGCAGCAGTGCTCATTTGACATTTGTAGACTGGGCCACACGGTGGAACCCAGTAGAACTATGCAGGGGCCTCGTGTGCTTTGGGCAGGGATGAAAAGAGTGACATTCAGAGAGGTCCACAGTGCCCTCCCCGCAGAATTCCACTGAGGGTCGTGGAACCCTTTCTTCAGTGGAACTTGATGCCATGGTGCCAAGGGGAGAAAATGGAGGCAAACTAGGCTTGGAACCTGTGCTCTGTAAAAGGATAGCCTCTTCCTTTCTCTTTCTGCCCTGGACTGGTCTTACCCCTTGCCAGACAGGATTAGGTACCCCCAGCTGAGGTCTCATAAACCTGAATCCAAGCAGCTTCCTAGGGCGAGACTCCTGTGGCTCATCACCAGACAGACCCCTCCATGTGCACCCGTTGAGGAAGACCAGTCAATTTGCCTGATACTTTTCCCTAAAATGAAACAGCTCAGGTTGTTGCTCCATATTCCCTGAAGATCCCTCTATTCCATCATTCCCTTCTCAGCCAATCCCTGCCAAGCCTCCTAGGGACTGGTCCAGCCAACATGCTGAATTAATATGGAAAGTCACCTGGAAAATTTCAGCCATCTGTTTGAGTTAATTGGGAGTCCCGTTTAGTCAATTTGGTGATGCTGTTTCCACAGGCTTGATTAACTTCAAGGACAATGAAAAATTAGCTGCAGTCAGGATGTGAAGTTTGAATGCTGGCTTTCGGGTCTTCTGCTTGCTCAAATTTCTTAAGCTAAATGCAGTGACATGCTTCAAGAACAACACAAACCTATGACACACAGATGCCACTCATTCAGTCTACTGATTCTCTCTCACACTGCCTAGAGTGTGTTTGTTTTTAAGGTTTATTTATTTTTATCTTGTGTCTACAAGTATTTTGCCCACATTTAAACATGTGTGCACTGCACTCAGTGTCTGCAGAGGCCAGAAGAGGGGGCCAGATCCCCTGGAACTGGAGTTACAGATGGTTGTGAGCCACCATATGGGTGCTGGGAACCAAACTGAGGGCCTCCTCAAGATCAGCAAACACTCTCAGTCTCTGAGCCATCTCTCTGGTCCCACTAGACATTTCTCTAAGATGCATACACAGATATCAGAGTGCAGTCTCAGTGAGAGCAGTTGGTATTTGCCTGTTATTCAACATGGCTGTAAGAATTTAGTAGTGAGTGAGCATGAAGCTTACAGTGTAGATAGTGAGACAGAGATCAAGCAAAGTGTCACAATCATGTAAACAACTATGGGCCTAAGAAGAATCATGAAAGTGTGAGAAAAAAGATACCATTTTCCTGGAGTTGACCAGGTCATTGGCTAGATCGGAATTTTTCTGCCTGGACACACATGAAATCTTGGATCTTTTGAGTCTTCTGGGGCTCCCCTGTGCATCACAGAGTCCTGGATCTGCCCTGGTCCCTCTCTACCCACCCCCAGCAATGAATGGAAAAGGCTTCCCGACATCAACAAACCTCCAGACAGATAAGCCCTGCCATGAAATGGGGTTCCCTGCCAACAGACGACTCAGTTCTGTGGTCTCAGACATTGCCAGCCTCTCTTGCTGGTTCTCTCCTCTGTGAAAAGGAAGGAAGTTTCCATTACAGAAATGTGTAGGGTAGGCATACATTTTTCATACATTTTTCTCAACCTACTTTAATAAGGGTTCAACCTCTCCTCTAGCCCACCACCCAGCAGAGGTAGTGGAAGAGAAAAGTTATTAAGATGTGGGGGAAGTGGACCTGTTAGCAGTAGTTCTTTGAAGGAGAGCTCCATCTTCTTGCTCAGCAGTTCAGTCCCATAACAAACACCAAATACGACTTAGCAGCTGTAGAGCAGTCCTCTAGGCAGACAGACACCAGGCATGAACCAGCAGTCCAGTCCTCTCAGCAGGCAAACACCATGCACGAACCAGCAGTTGTAGTTTAATCCTAAAGAAACTGCAAATCTCGTCAACCAACCTGAGGCAAGGCTGTGGAAGGGGCAAGCTGCCGTAGGAACCTCATGAGTTCTTTGGTGAGTTTCTCTCAATGGCAGCATTAACAAAGTTGAGCTTAACAACACTATGTAAGGTGAACTAATACACACGTGTTGTTAGAGAAGAATAGTGAGGCAGAGCAAACCAAACCAATGCTCAGTGCTCTTTGCTCCGATTGTCTATGGTGTCATATTTATACTCCTTCACCACACATCCTTTCATGTGCCTGCTATATCAAAACATCCTTTCACTTGTGTCTGTTTCAGGAAAACAGTCTTTCCTGTGTCTGCTTTAGCAAGACATCCTTTCACCTGTGTGTCCCAGAAAAAACATCATTTGACATGACTGACTTTCCAAAGAAACTTAGAAGTTTCCACTTCAGTGTAGTCTTCTGGGTATCTGTCAAACTCTAGGAGGTGGTGCAGGGACCACGGACCTGGCCCATACAGCCATCGGTCTCCTGACTGGGAGTATTCTGTGCGGGCCACAGTGCTCCCCTCAAGAGTTCCCTACTTGCCAACAAAGTTCATGTTTATATTGCTAACTGGCTGCTGAGCATCACCACTGGGCATTGTCAGTTAAGCAGTCAAATTATGAGCCTCAGGTGAGACAAGGACTTGAGTTGAAGATTCTATATAACTCTAGAGTTAACAGAGGATACAAGAATGTATCCAAGTGGGTCCAGATGCCTTTGGAGAAGCTGCATATCTAAAGATAATTTGGAAGACATGTGGCAGTGAACTTGCTGGGTTCCTGCTGCTCCAGCAGGCAGAGTCCAGAAGAGACCTCTGCAGCAGCAGGGTTAAAGGTGGCCCAGTAAGTCAAAAGCAGTAAACACCAGAAGGGACACTCCTCATAATTTTTCAGGATCTCATTTGCCCCTGCAGGAGGGCTGGATGAAGTCTCCTAACATTTCAAATTGGCCTCAGAAACTGAGCAGCCTTCAGTAAGCTGGAATGCCTGATCCCCTTCCTGCACTCAGGCCTCAAAGCTTCCCCATCCCAGCCTCGGCTACTCCACCCTCACCTTGAACAGCTGGCTCACATCCTTGACTGCAGCAGGAATGTGTTCCTCCCCACCCATCCTTCCCCTTGCCCACCAGCATCACCCCCACGGTCCGTGACTCTCCTGCCTTCCCTATCCACGCCATGTCATGAAGCCCCCGCTTAGAGCCTCTCTGGTTCCCTTCTCACAGAGGGAAAGGACAGCTTCCCTAACAGCTGAAGCGCTCATCACTCAAGCCTTCTACTCGACTGATCCCTCCAGCATGCCCCAACATCCCTCACTACCACCCCTTAGCCCCAGAAAGCCCCTTCTGAGAGCTCTCCCCTTTAGAACCAGGAGGGCCACTGGCTTTTCTTTATTGACTTGTTTCAGTTTCTGACCCACCTGCAATGTGGAGTGGGTGAGGCAGTGATACATGCACACACACACACACACACACACACACACACGCTTGTAAGTCTGTACTACCATTTTATAACAAGGAATGGTGTGTTATTTCAGTTCAGGATATATTTGCTGAATAAGTAAGTTAATTTAAATATTAAAACCAAAGTTACTATTTCTATAGAATTTTGAGGATAGATGTCTTCATTTATCCTTTCTGAGGATGGAGACTAATGTTGTGGGAAATATTAAAAAAGAGAACTGGCACATTCCCGCACTCAGGCCGGCAACCAGCAGGTCAAAGAGCCAGCTCCTGCCCAGTGCATTTCACTCGACAGTCCCTCTGTGCTGGAGCTCCTGAGTACCTTGGTGGATCTCTGCCACCGGGCCCACACAACAACCATCCACCCCACAGTCAGCCATCTCAACACCCAATTACCCGGTAGAATTAAAACTCTTAAGCATATAGTTAGCCAATCAGATTTATGTATCAATAAAAACACAATTTACAAGATGCCAATACAATAATTTCAGAGCCAATTGATAATGATAAAAGCTGCCCACCTAGATTAGACAAATTATCCCAAAATTCTAACCTTTATGACATCATAACCATCGGTGGCACTATACCAGTTCACATCTACTGCCATCTTCCTACTTCTCCTTTCCAGACCCTCCTGTGCAACTCTTAGCTCCACCTCCCTGTTCCCTGTCCAATCACAGGGCTCCTATTGCCCTAATGTAATTGGACAGGGAAAATCCTGCAACGGCATTAGACATTGGCAACAGCCTCCATTGAGGAAAAGTGAAATAAGGGAGCTGGAAAGGTGGGTCGGTGTATAAGAGTGCTTGCTGCTCTCCCAGAGGATGAAGAGTTTGGTTCCAAGCATATCTGTTGGGCAGCTCAGTCCCCTGTCCCAGGGGACTCTGTCACCTTCTTCTGGTCTCCATAGGCAGCCCTACACTTGTGATACAGAGACACAAAAATAAAAAGTAAAAAGTAATACTTCAAATTTAGAAAGTGAAATGAGACCCTTGCTTCATGTAAGGTGTAAATGGAATTTTTTCAAATGATTCAAGGAACAGTGAGATGTGCCTGTGAGTAAAGTCGCTTTCAGGAAAGCCTTGACTGCAAGCTTGGACCCAAGTTTGATCCAGAACCAATTTGCAAACATTGTCTTCTGACCTCCAGACATGCACTGCGGCACTCATACACACACATACAATTTTAAGAAATTTTAACGCCCTTGAAAATATAAGAAGTAGCCAAAAATCTTGGAAGTGCAGACCTAAGTCAGTAGACAGGTCTACATTCAGCAGGAGGACCTACATTCAACAGGCAGGCTTATATCCAGCAGGAGGACCTATAGTCAGGAGGCAGGCCCTACAATCAGCAGGCAGGCCCTACAGTCAGCAGGCAGGCCTACATTCAGCAGGAGGACCTACAGTCAGCAGGCAGGCCTATAATCAGCAGGAGGACCTACAGTCAACAGGCAGGCCTAAGTTCAGCAGGCAGGTCTAAGTCAGCAAGCAGGCCTACAGTCAGCAGGAGGATCTACAGTCAGCAGGCAGGGCTACAGTCAGCAGGCAGGCCTACAGTCAGCAGGAGGACCTACAGTCAGCAGGCAGGCTTACATTCAGCAGGCAGACTTACAGTCAGCAGGAGGACCTACAGTCAGCAGGCAGGCTTACATTCAGCAGGCAGACTTACAGTCAGCAGGAGGACCTACAGTCAGCAGGCAGGCCTACAGTCATCAGGAGAATCTACAGTCAGCAGGCAGGCTTACATTCAGCAGGCAGACTTACAGTCAGCAGGAGGACCTACAGTCAGCAAGCAGGCTTACAGTCAGCAGGCAGGCCTGTGTTACTGTGTTGCGCTGGTCCTGTAAATCCTTCCACATGGTTCCCAGGCCCTCAGTTTTTCTATGTGCCAGGAACTGTGTTAGGCACTAGGGCAGTGAAGATCCTCCATGGGAGTACACAGTCCCCAAAGCTGTGACAGCCTCCTGCTGTGGGCTGTAAAGAGGTGGGGCAAGAGCCAAGTGCAGATGAGAGGACCCAGTGGAAGTGTTGGGAGCACCTCACAAACACATCAGGAGCCTGCCAATATCAGAGGCATCTTGGGAAATGTGTTAAGGAGAACTGAGAACAGCCCTGTGGTGCACATAATTCATATGAGTACTCCATACACATATAAATAAATAAATAGATAAATCTTTTTAAGTTACAATTTTTAAACATGTGTATATATTTGGATATGGATATAGATAGAAATAAGGCTACCTATAAAGGCAGTGATGACTTGTACTTACAAGTGTAGCTATGGATGCCTGTTCTCTCCCTTTCCCCCCAGAACCATGTAGAGATTGTGAATGCCCATGAGTGTATATGTGGCATCCAGCCAACTTACTGTACACCGAGACTGTACAGATGGATTTGGTGAGCAACTCTGCTTCCTGGGCAGCTGACACTGTCAAGTCTTCTCTACCACCAGTTTTTCCTCTACACACAGTACCCATGGCATAGCCTGTGCCAACACACGTGTGAAACTCAGCCTTTCTGGTTTAGACACAGTACCCGCACTCTGGTGTGGCTGGTGTGGATCCTGGCTACTCAGGATAGGAAGCTCTTCTGGGTGATGGGAATGACATTCCAGGCTGGGGAATGAGAAACCTTTGTCTCATAGATTCATGCAAAGGATGTCACAGAGTCACTACCAACAACTGGATTAGGCACCTTCACTAGTTAAAATGCCTGTCTCATAGGAGTTGGAAATTGGACTCTCAGAAGTCTGATTCGATGCATTTCCAGGGGAGAAAGCGGGAAAATCTGATGCTCGGTGCTGTAACTCAGTGTCAGAGGCACCTGGAGCATTCTGAGGATGTTGTCAGTAGACAGTAGTGAATGGTGAGCTCTTTGGCAAGCCTGCGAATAGAGCATCCATCAGCACAAAGCGGCACTGGCACCTCAGTATGTCAGCAGCATTCCGGACACGGTTTCTCCAGACGGTGTCACAAGGCTGGCGAGTAAATGCAAAGGGCTGAAGTGACAGCTAGTCTTCCCCTGAGCCACAGCTAGCAAACCAGGACACTGGTATAAGGACATCTGTAAGAGAGGAGGACCTGACAGACTCTGGCCTGCAGTGTGTTTTCAGACGTGCCTGCACGCTCTGAGGAGTGAGAGAGTTGATGTACACCTCCTGTCTGCCAATGGGCCGGTGCTTTGTTTTGGTATCCCTACCACCCTCCCATCTCAAGGGCCCTGATGTTTCCAGGGCTTCTAAGGATTCCTTATTCCCTCACATTTCCTCCCATTGCTCACAGAGACCAAAAACAAGAAGAAGGCGAGTGACTGCTAATGAGATCCTTAGTCCTTTACAGGATCAGACCTGGATCTCTAAAGCCAGAGTCCATTGGCACCTGAGCTCCTCTCTGGCCCTCAGCTTCCTTTGGAAGCAGAAGTCCCAGGCCATCCTCAAGTCCCTCCTCCCTAGACCCCCCTCAGATTCTCACAGTCAGGAGATATATTCAAAGGGCTTACTGTAGGCCTGATACTCTGGTGCTGCCAGCAGGTTTGTTCAAGAACTTGCTGTGAGCAAGTCTCTTCCTGTGTCTCCAGAAAAATGGTCATGGAGCTTTGTCTTTTGCGCTGAGGATCAAGGGTCTGACTGGCTGTTCCATTCCCGTGAATTCTCTGTTCTTGCTATAATGAGTCCTGCCAGAGAGCTACCCAACATATGTCCTCCTCTGGGGACCCTATCTATGCCTGGTAGAAGAGGAATCTTAGGAATCCACAGCTTCAGAAGGAGGTTGTAATCATAGGGGTAAAGTCCCCATAGGCTGAGAGATCTGCTGTCTCTGTGAAAAGTCACACTGGAGTCCTCAGACCAGGGATAACCAACAGTGTATGACCATCTCATATTAAAGCAACTCAGAAGTCACAGTTGACTCCATGATTAAGAGAACGTGCTTCTCTTCCAGAGGACCCAAGTTCAATTCTCAGCACCCATATGACAACTCACAGCCATCCTTAATTCCAGTCCCAGAGGATCTGGTGCTCTCTTCTGGCCTCTGTGAGCACTGCATACACACAGTGCACAGACATGCATGCAGGCATAACACCTATACATGTAAAATAAAGACATTTTAAGTGGAAAAAAGACTCTTGTATAGAGAAAACACTGCAGTCTTGGGAGTCAGTGAACAAATTACATCAGAAACAAGAAAGGTTTTCTCTGTGGCACTAGGGCCTGCAGAAGTCACAGCATCATAAGGAAGTTGGGTGAGCAAGGGAAATGGATTATAGGCTCTGAGAAGGTCTGCAAGTGCTCAGTCACTAAGAGGGGCAGGCCCTGCTTTTCCACGCGTGCTCAGGCTGTGATAAGCAGGGTCTTATACAGAGGGTCTGATAGAGTTTGACATGGAGGTAGTGAGCAGGCCCTGTGAACACTGCCTCAGCCACAGGGGAACACTAACTTAAGATCAGATGCATTCAGTGGAAGGACCCCGGGAGGTCAGAGTGAGTGACTTCCCAGTGGTCAGAAAAGAAATAGACAGGGTGGTATCAAGATGGAGCTGAGCAGAAGATCTGAGGTCATGGCCAGCGTGGAGGAAACTGAGAGGAGAGAAAAGCCAGACACCAGGCTTTCCCCAACCATCCTCACAGAGGGAAGATGTGAAAGACACATAGTGGCCTTGACACGAAGCAGGTGTCTATAGGCTATCTACACAGCCCAACATGACCAAGATAGTCTAGATGTTTCCTTGGTAACAAGATGGTGTCATGAAGCTGGTGCCAGGCTGAGCATGAGCGATACCTTCTCTGGGAGCCATGGTGACCACTTCTTCCACCCATTCCTCAGAAGTCACTCTCTGTGTTCCTCATCTGTGAAAGAAAGGCTCTAAGCCCTTGAGACTCTAAGTCCACAGGGCTCGCTCAGAAATCCTCCTGGTATGTTAAATATTCTACCCTCGAGGGCTAACATTGTCTTTGGTGAGCCATTGTGTTGAAAGGGACAGCTAAGATCACACATTTCTTGTCTCTCTGTCTATCCATGCCTGTGCTCCAGAAGAGAAAAAACAAGCCTCAAATGAACTTAACTCCACATTATTACAAGGCTGCTGCTTACACATAAGTGATCTGGACCAGTAGACCTTAGGAAGCTATAGTGCCTGTGACCTAGAACATTGGGTGCTCTGTTATCGTAGTACTGAGGATACAGGGG
This sequence comes from Uromys caudimaculatus, assembly GCA_028551405.1. Lineage (NCBI taxonomy): Eukaryota > Metazoa > Chordata > Mammalia > Rodentia > Muridae > Uromys > Uromys caudimaculatus. Next base: position 147,342,419 of record CM052700.1, read on the forward strand.
TGTGTTCTAACTGGATCACAAGGGCAGAGAGAGCCAGATGGAACAAGCCACCAATCGCCTGGAACCTTGGTTTGATGGAGGACTGTGAGGAGGGAGCCACAGAAATAAATATCACCTCTTTCTCCCTTCCCTTTAACTTCTTGACAGTGCCCCTCTAGGGCACTCAGTGCCTCCCCCGTGCCATCTTTCTTAGTTACATTAGCATTTAATTGGAGGCTTGCTTACAGTTTCAGAGAGTTAGTCTGTGATTATCATGGTGGGGTATGTGGCAGCAGGCAAGCAGACATGGCTCTGGGGCAGTAGCTGAGAGTTCACATCTGATGCAAAGGTTGCAAGCAGAGAAAGAATGTGACTGCTTGGCGTGGGCTTTTAAAATCTCAAAGCCCACCCTCTGTGGCACAATTCCTCCAACAAGGCCACACCACCTAATAATTCCTAAATACTCTACCTACTAGAACCAAACATTCAAATATATAGGCATGAAGTGGGGGGGGGGGGGAGTTCTCATTCAAAGCACCACATCATCCATGCAGGTGAGTTCCCTACCCAACACAGCAGAATGAAGGAGGCAAAGGGCACCTTCAGGGAGACATAGGAAACACCCAGCACACCCTCATATGACACCAGTAATTTGCCTAGGAAATGCCTAATATATACTGATGGACAGTGGGTTAATATGAAGCCTGTGTGGCTAGATGTGTAGTGAATGGATAGATGGATAGTAGATAGGCTGGGAAAGGGTGTGTGGGTCCATGGATTTGTTTAGATCAATGAGTGGTAGAAGATAGATGGATGGATGGATGGATGGATGGATGGATGGATGGATGGATGGATGGATGGATTAGATAAGTGAATAGATAGATTGGACTGTAGGGATTGGAATAGATCAGCATTGGGGTGGATGGATAAATTATAGATAGATAGATAGATAGATAGATAGATAGATAGATAGATAGATGGATGGATAGATAGAGTTGTAGGGATTAGAATAGATGAGTGTGTGGGTGGATGGGTAGGTGGGTGGGTGGATGGATGTATGGGTGAGTGGAGTGGGGTGGGTGATTGGATAGATGGATAGGTGTGGTGGGTGGGCAGGCGGGTGAATGGATAGATGATGGATGGATGGATGGATGGATGGATGGATGGATGAATAGATAGATAGATGGATGGAAGGACATTGTGATAAACAGATAGGCTTTGACTACACTAAACTAGCATACACAGAGGGCTACCATAATGAATGCTTTCACTGCTGCATCATTAACTGTTGAATACAGAGTCCACAACTGCCAAGGTGTGTTCTCTGTGACACCAACTCTTCACATACCCTGAAAGCCAGTCCTGGTGCCTATCCAGCCCCTCTGAAAGAAAAAAAGAGAGAGAAGCATGCTTCATTCTTGGTCCTCAGTGAGAGCAAAACTACGGTGAGGCATTGAAGAGCCATCTGTTTTCTGCAATGCACTCGGCCTGCATAGATGGTGACTCTGAGGAGAGCCAGGCAGGACTGCGAACTTCTCTGCAGGCAGCGTTGGCTCAAAGCCGCTCTCTACTAAAGCCCATCCCTTTAAAAACAAATTCATTGCCAGGCAGTGGTGGTACACACCTTCAGTTCCAGCACTTGGGAGGCAGAGGCAGGTGGATGTCTATGACTTCAAGGAAGTCTGGTTCCAGGACAGCCAAGGCTATTCAGAGAAATCCTGTCTTGAAGAAAAAATTCCCTCTCACAGTTTGTCTTTACCAGCTCGATGCATGGAACATCACCATTGCTTTAAGATGCTAGCGTTAAGTGTCAGCTCTTTGTGTCATAAGATCAATAGACTTTGTCCCCTTTCCCCTTTATTGCTACAGGCTGTCAGAGCCTGTGCTAGAACCAGAAATACCAAAATGTGACATAGCACATTAATTCCTATGAGAGAGACAATGCCCATTCATATTTCATGGCAAACAAGTGGGCTAATCAAAAACTCATCCACTGCTCACCAGCAAGCACCTCCTTGCTCTGATCTGAAGGCATCTCCATCTCCTTTGCCAAAGTGCAAGTGCCCCCCCCCCACATGCTCACAGGCAGAGCCTGCTTCCCTCTGGAGCTGGAGTTAAAGGCCTGCTCATCCAGCTACCTCCATCCAACTGTGAGCCAGTGCCTGCCCAGGAGTGCCTGCATATTTTAAGGAGAACCCTGCTTTTCCCAGCAACTGCCCTGTGAGTGACTCAGAGTGGACACCATCCTTTAGGATAGAAAGACCATCAAACCTTTCCAGCTCGGCCCAGCGGGATGATGCCTGCAGGGGAAGGTGGTGAAGAAGGAACTGCTCTGCCACTGATGAGGCAGAGACATGAAAATCCACTCTCAGCATTCACAAGTGCATCTGTGAAGCGGGTTCGAGAGCGCTCAGGGCTGAGGAGATGGCTCTGCAGAGAACAGCACTTGGTGCCCTTCTTGAGGACCCAAGTTCCCTTCCCAGCACCCACGTGGCAGCAAACAACCACTTGTAACTCCAGTTCCTGGGGAACTAATGCCCTCTTCTAGCCTCTGCAGGTACCAGGCAAAACACATAAAATAAAATGAAAGTGTGCTCTTTGGCTACTCAAAGGACTCTTGAAATTTACCTGGTGGAGATGGAGACTTCAAATAATATTGATGACAAGTTCAACAAAGCTGTTTGTGTCAAAAGAATAAGAAACAATACTCCATAGTGTATCCAGGTACATTTGTCCAGAAATTTAATGAGATAAGGATTCACCAAACAAGCTCTATACTTCAGTAACTTATGTACCTGTTGCTACATTCAAACAGTCAATATGGATGAAAATTGCAGAGGGTCAAATAAAGTCATAAAATTGACGAGAGAGAGAGAGAGGGAGAGAGAGAGAGAGAGAGAGAGAGAGAGAGAGAGAGAGAGAGAGAGAGAGAGAGAATCAGCAGCATTGCTCACGTGAATCGTAGCTTCCTGTTGATATGTTGTTTTGAATGTGATACTGATGTCACATACACACGACTCTCTGCCTTGGCATCTTGCAGCTATGCCAGAGCGCTCCATCCTTTCCGTGCCAGGCCCACCCCAGCCCCCTCAGAAGACTTAGACTTCCCATCTTGCTTTGTCCTCTCCCTGAACTGCTTCCCAACCTCTCCTCATTCTACAGCCCTGCATCAGTCCAGCAAAGCATTTGCTCATCCAAAGGACTGGGAATAGAGACCTATAGTTTGATGAAAATTCTATCCATTTGTACAATGTATTTTGTCATATCCAACCATCACGATCTCTCTCCAACTTCCCTGGTCTCCCCACACCATCACCCCCTAATTCCACATCCTCCTTTCTTCTTGTTCCCCATAACCCCTGAGTCTGATTAGTGCTGCCCATGCAAGCATAGGTGGAGCTCACCGAGGCATGAGCTGCCTATCAACAGTTAGATCCCCAAAGAAGAGTAACTTCCTTGGTAGCCTTCAGTTGCTAATAGTTTGTCTGCCAATGGTGGGCCATGGGGGCCTCTCCCTGGTCCGTGCTGGAATGTTAGCTGGCTTGATTTGTGCAGGCCTTGTGCAGGCACAGATGCTGGGAGGTGATGTGTCAACAGTCACATCCTGCCCAGAGGTCAGCGTTCCACAGCTCCCCAGTCCACTCTCTGATCTTTCTCCCCTCTTCACCGTCCCAATATTAACATAAGGCCACTGAGCATGGTGGTCTTTTCAGATTTGGGTAAAATCCATCATGTGGCATCAAACTGAGTTCACCGAAGCTTGGGGACAGAGCCATCATCCCGAATTCTGGGTATGTTTTCCTTAAAGAATGAAGAAAACGAACCAAGTCCTCATGATCCCAGCTTTGGAGTCTCTCCAGCTTGGGTCTCTGAGACTCCCCTGCACTGCCCCTCATTCAGGGATCCTTCTCTTTTGCCCTCACACACACACCCCCACCTCTCTGCCAGGTCCTTCTTCACCCAAACACCCAGAGTGTAAGCTTTGGTAGAGTTGTGCCTTTGAGAGGGCTGTGATGTGAAACTGGAGTCAGTAGAGCCCCAACCAGAGTGTGGGACACCCCTCCAGACTGCCAGGACAACCCCAATGAGCCAGTCTTCAATTTTAGAGCCCCGCTGGTGGGGGACAGGTGCTGCAGGTTATCTGACCACCACTAAGGAGCTTTGACCCCACATGTGAATGACCCCATTTCAGAACCCCACACCTACACACACTGACTGCTGTACCCAGAAGGGGTGCAGCCATCATCTGCTGTTCGTTGGCCCTGCTCACACTCTTGTTTGTGTTTCCAGGGAGTATTACATCACCATGGTGAAGTGGGCCACCAGCACCAAGGTCGCTGTGACGTGGCTGAACCGGGCCCAGAATGTGTCCATCCTGACCCTCTGTGATGCTACCACAGGTGTCTGCACTAAGGTATGGTACTGGGACAGAGAAGGGGGTGAAGGGCTGGCCGTAACATGGAAGGTGTCATCCAAATCCCGCTGGAGAAAAGTGAAGCCTAGCTTACTTAGCTCTGTCTTTAACACTATGTCCAGCCTCTGGTCTGGTGCCACCTGGTGGACAAGTAAGATATTGCTACAAGATCCTGGGGCACATCAGAGAAGCAGCCATTATTTCCACTCAGGGGCTCTAGCAGGCTTCACACTGGCCACTGTTCTGGAACACTGCTCTCCTTGTTGTCTGTTGCTCAAGAGAGGAGGGGACTGGCCCGGGACCTGACCCTTCCTCCCTTGCAACACTCTAAAGTCAGATACCCAAGCACAGGTAGGGCAGGTCCAAGCAGACCTGCAGTGTGTCTGGAAGCAGAAGCATCCCAGGGCATCCTTCCTCCTGGCCAGGGCGCAGACTTTCCGGGACCTCTGCCCTGCAAGCCAAGCTCCCACATTGCTGGGCCACAGCCCTAAGAAAGTCACCTTGCATTGAATTTAAAAGACCAAGTGACACTCTAGATACATCTTGTAGAAATGCTTTTTGACCCTAAGTTTCTATTTTTTGTATCAAGAAACAGCAGACTTGCCCATGCAGGTTCACTGAGAGCTGTGAGCTCCACCTCAGGTACACTGAGGTACACTGCCTAGGGACATTTCCCTAGGAGCTTGCAATGACCTGCACCTGCCTTTGACACCTCAAGTTGGGCTGATATTAGAAGCAATTTTGGATGTTTCTGATAGACTTGCTGGAAAGAAAGGCAAGACAGGCAGAGCTCAGTGCTGGACATCACTGCTGAATGTCCAAACCTTCGCTGTGCCTGTCCTGCTATGCCCACCATGCATTGAAGAGCAGCCACTGCCACTGCGACAGACGGTGCAGGAGCAGCACCAACCTAGTGGCATCTCAGGTGACAGCAACCAAGAAGAACAGTCGGGCATGATTTGTTTGTGTACTTTCCCACACAGCTCTGGAGAGCAACTTTCATACATGCCTCGATCCCTTTTAAATGGCTTTGTTTCCCAGGATTGTTTCTTGGAATTATAAATTGGAGTTTTGATCCACATGTCCGCTAACATGCATTGCATGCACACACACACACACACACACACACACACACACACACACACACACACACATGCAAACAGTTCCAAACAGTGTAGCATCTGAGGCTGCTGAAGCAGCCTAACAGGACACACAGACCAGTGGTGACTGCTAAGTGGATAAACGCCCAGCTAGTATGGCACCAAGTGCATATAGACTGGCCAGTGGTACTCACCAAGTGTCAGAAACACCATTAGCTTCCACAGGCTGCTCACTGCTGTGGATTGCCCTGGTTGTTAAGGACAGTGGCATTTTTCTTGCCCAAGGACACTTGTGCTTGGATGTGAGCCACAAAGAGGGATTACTGCCACACTGAGATGCCCTGTGGCCACTGTGTTCAAGGGTAGCTGCCATGTAGATGAAATGAAATCATTCTATGTACAGTATGTACAAACAAAGGGTCCTTTCTAACACTCAATTCTGTTTCAGAAACATGAGGATGAAAGTGAAGCTTGGCTCCACAGACAGGTAACGCCACACACCAGCCCCCCGTGCTCCCCTCCCCCTGACCCCTTAGTCCTCCACAGGGGCGGGTGCCATGGTTTCATACAAAGAGTCCCTTGGGGATCCCCACCTGGGACCATCCATTGCGCATGCTACTGTGACTGGGACAGTGTGTGCCCAGCCCTCTCTTCTTCATCCTCCTGTGAAGCTTGCCAGGCAGTGCTGTAGAAGCCAAGTTCCCTGGATAGTAGTTTGGAAGTCACTGTCCCCAAAGAATATGATGGGATAGATCTCACCTCTCAGTCAGATGATATAGCTGGTGACCTCAAAATAGCGAGCCCAGAAAAGCCCACTATTGCCCAGATGAGGTCTACAATGGCTAAGCAGATGAAAGTGTGGTTGGTACCCCATTTATTCTTAGGCATGGTTTTATAGAAGTGACCTCTCTTGGGGAGATATTTCCTCAGAAACTGGACCCCAGAACCATCCCTGGGATTTTGCTTTCCATTCTATAACTCAGGCTCTGGGGGCTGAAGATTACAAGAGGTTGGGGTTTTGAGGTATGGCTCACAGGTAAAGTGCTTATGTAAGCAATGTGCCTGAGACCCTTGGTCCAGTCTCCAGCACTGAAACAGAGAGGTCAGTCAATAGAGATCAGCAGGGGCTCAAGAGGTGGCTCAGTGATTAAGATGCAAACCGCTCTTGGCGAGAACTAGTGCTTACATCCCAGGCTCAGTGTGCAATGGTCAAAACTGCCTGTGATTCTGGCTCTGATTATCAGGCACTCTCTTAGACCTCTGAGAGCCCTCACGCTCATGTGCACAAACCCACACACAAATACACAAAATTTGTAATTAAAAATAAATAAATAAATCCTTAAAACTAAGAGCTACCGGGAGAAGCCTAAGCAAATTGCCCTGTGATAGTTTTTTGAATTAATGTACTCAGAGAGTGACCCCCTTAGCACTGGTATTTTCTATTGATTCTATTGTCTCCACACTCTTGTGTTAAAAAGAACGGACAAAGTTCAAGAAACTTACTTCTCTTTTATTCCACATGAAGAAATAAAAATATCTTCAAATCCTGTAAGAAAGATCAAAACAGATTTGAATCCAAAGAATCATTGCAGAGAGGGCTAGGGATGTAGCTCTGGGGCAGAGCGCTTGTTTTGTGTGCACAAAGCCCCAGGTTCTATCCACAACAAAGAAAACAGAACTGTGACTAAGAAACACAGGCGTGTGGTTTTCTTGACATGAAAGATTCTATGCATGAAAATACGACTACCAGCAATGGCCCAATGGTACTCACTTCTTTGGTGCTATGAGAAAGTCACCAAAGACAACTTCTGAATGAAAGGGTTTATTTTGGCTTACCATTTCCAAGGGGATAAGCATCCATAGCGTGGTAAGGCATGACAGCAAGGGCATGTAGCAAGGACAGGAAGCTGTGAGCTCACATCTTCGAACTCAAACACAGCGCAGAGAGAGCAAACTGGAATTGGGATAATGCTATGGCTTTCAAGGCCTGCCCCTGTGACACTTTCTCAGCAAGCTACACCACCACCTCAGACACCACCACCACCAAGGACCGACGGTTCTTAATCCAGAAAGTTCCCTCCCTCTCTCTTCTTCTCCCTCCCTCTCTCTCTCTCCCTCCTTCCTCCCTCTCTCTTCCCCCCCTCCTGGCTGTGGATGCAGTGAGACCAGCTGCTCACACTCCTGCTGCCTAGCTATCCCTGCCATGATGGACTGTACTGTCAAAGCAAATTGGAACAAACCCCATTATCTCTTAAGTTGTTTTTAGTGAGGGTATTTTATCACAGAAATTTTAAAGTAACTAATACATATAAGATAGGGGGTTAATGCTTAAATGTATAAAAAATTGAGACAGCTCAAAAATGTTAAGACATCTTATTTTACATGTATATGTGTGTCTGAGTGAATGCAGTATTTACAGAAGACAGAAGAAGGTTTCAGATCCCTTGCAGCTGGAATTATGCACAGGCAGTTGGAAGTTGCCATATGGGTCCTGAGAACCCACTTGGGTCTCTGAAAAAGCAGCCAGTGCTCTTAATTGCTGAGCCATCTCTCCAGCCCAAAGAGATAACTCAATTTTAGAAAAATATGTGTGGCTCTATTTTAAAACGAAAAAATCTGAATATGCATGTCTCCAAGAAAGATGACACAAATGACCAGCAGATACATGGGGGCAAAATGTTCATCAGTAATCACCAGAGAAATGCAGATTGAAATCACAAGTGAAAGAACATCTTAGCTGATAGTATATTATCAAAAGACGAAAGATGTATATTACAGAGAATGTGGAAAGACAGGGAACTCCCACACCTGTTGGCAAGAACACAAGTTAGGAAAGTCTCTGCAGAAGATAGTATGGGTTCCTCAAACAGCTAGAAGTACAACCCCACTCCCAGGTCTGTATCCAAAGGAAAGGAAATCGGAATGCCAAAATGACTCCTCTGTCACTGCATCACAGATCGCAACAGCAAGGACAAAATGGCGAAGGAGATACAAGATGCAGGAGGGAAGCAAGGGTGAAGCTAGGGGATAGTTACAAGTAGCAGAAGCCAGGCACAGAGGTGCACACTACTACGTATGTCAGTCATTCAGCTCATTGTTATGACAAAGTACTGACAAACGCGTCTTGAGGCTCATGGCTCTGTCATCGTGGATACAATCCTACACTAGATGTTATGGCAGCAGGAGCACAGGGCAGCTGGGCACATGACGGATCCACAGGGAGGAAGTGGAGAGGTGTCCACTCAGTGGACATCCTCCTTTCTCACTCTTTATTCAGTCTTGGAACAAGGCTGTAAGATGGTGCCATCCACAGCAAGTCTTCCAGCAGTTAATCTTGTTGGGAAACAACCTCAGAGACAGACCCCAAGTTGCATCAGTGTTTTAGATGGTTCTTAATCCAGTAAAGTTTCAGTCAAATTAGCCACCATTAACTGCTTGTTCTCACTCAAAGGACAGAACAGGGGGTCGCTGGGAATGTGTAATGGTGAAGAAGGTTGGTTGGTTTCAGTTCGTTCAAGACAGGTAAGCTCAGGAGATTCTAATGCACAGCACAGTCCAATCGTTAATGTACTGAGTTCTTTACATTTACCTGGGACTGGAGAGACGGCTCAGTGGCTAAGAGCACTGACTGCTTTTACAGAGGACCTAGGTTCTATTCCCAGCACCCACATATCAACTCACCAACCATCTGTACTCCAGTTCCAGGGGATGGCCTGACCCGTAGTTGCCAGGGTGGTAGTTAAGGCTATTTTGATTGGGGGCGGGGCAGCTGTATGATGACATGAGTGCACTAAATGCTAGGATTGCTCAATTTTGTTAAAATGTTGTGCTTGTGAATTTCACCTCAGTAATTTTTTTTTTAATGAACCAACTAAAGTCTAGCTCTTGGTGATGTTCCCATCTAGACAGAGAGATGAGATAGCTCATAAATCCCAAGGCACAGGAGTGAATTAGACTCAGAAGCTGTGTTTTGGTGTTCAGTCTCTGACAAGAGGGAAGCCAGGAAAATCAGGGGCAGGGGACATGGGACAAACACAGGGAAATTCAGGCCAGGTTTGAAGGGAAGTACAGGCTCCAAAGAAAGCCAGCTAAGAGTGTGTTTAAGGCAGAGTACAGTTCAGTGTCCTTGCACTTAACCCCAAGGGACTTCCCCTGCAGAAGCAGCTACTTCCTATCTGGTCTCACTTTGGCTCCTGGATGGACACACGGCCTTGACCTGGGGGCCTGGAGATGGGACCTCCAGCTTTCCTCCACTGTTTGCCTCCTCTTTAGCACAGCAGAGTGGCCATAGCCACCAACAGCTGTATTTTCCTGTTTTCTGACTGAACATCTTAACAATGTGGGAGAAAACCACCAGCAGCTCAGGCACAGGGTGTGAGCATTGAACTCCTGTACAGCACTCAGGAAACCAGGTCCTTTCCCAGCTGCCTGAAGACAGGAATAGTAGCATTAAATTAATTGCTTTTACTGTTTTAAAATGTAAATTTATAGTTGATGGGGCAAGTGGTTGATTTTGAAGACACAATTGCTTTAAATGTACGAGAACTAGAGAGGGTGGCTGCACGGCCCTGTGAGCGCCCTCAGTTCCTACTTTATGAAATGCCTATTAGAGCATTACGCTCTCTATGAGAACCCTGCTCTCTGGGACGCTTGTGGCTCCGTCAGGCTGTCCAGCCATTCACACAGGCCAGGTGTGTTCCATCCTGGGCTGCTGTGGGAGGCTGCAGTGAGTCTAACACTGTGAAACCCTATGAGGGGCTCAGGGCTGCCATGACAAGCTATAGTGAATCTGACTACCTACCTACATACCATGCTTTATAAGGGGGTCATACCTACTCAAGCTCCAGAGAAATCCAACTTCAAACAGCTTCCCACTGCCACCTTTCCCTAAAGGGATTCGTGGACGCTGCTCTCAAGAATGGTCTGCACCCTTCATGGTGCTTTGCTGCTGCAGAGCAAGGAGCCCTATGTAAGGCTGGGCTGCCGCCTGGTGTCAGAAGCCTCTGGCTGCTCCTTCGGAGTCTCAGACATTTCTCAGCAGAAGCCACAGGCATGACCCAGGGAGATACACTGAGGTCACATATCACTGCCCATCCACCTCCTGTGTGTTGCAACAGCTTACTGCATATAGGCCAGAAGACCCTGAAGACCCAGAGGGATCCTGTCTGCTCCAACTTACCAGTCTCCCTATTGTGGTGCCAGGAGGATGGTTGGCACCTGTGCTGGCAGCCTCACGTTATCATAGTCATCTGCATGTCCAAGCTTTGTTGTCGCCCCTTCTTTCCCCTTCTTTCCTTCTTCTTTCCTTCCCAGAAGCCAACAAGGGTATGCACACGTACATACAACGTATGTGTATACCCTTACCAGGAACTCTTCCTCTGAGGACATGCTAGAGAAGTAGTAAATCTCATCTGCCCACATGCATGCCCATCACTGTTGCCAGACTGGCAAGTTGTCAGTGGTATAAATCCATGAGGGCCTTCCAGGCTCTGCACACTTGGGTGTTGAAGTCAGAACTGCAGCCTGACTGCTAGTCTTGTGGGTGAGTTTCCAGCTGTCTTACATCTTTAGCTAGATATTTGGTTTTGTGATTTCAGACTTTGGGCTAGAAGGTCAGAGGATAGAAGCTATAAAAGAAACTGGCAGAAGCCACACAGAGGCTGCATTCCTTGAAGGTCTGCTGTGGAGAAAGCTGGCAGTCAGGCAGCATAGCAAGGAAGCCAGAATCCCTCAATATCAAGCAAGAGGCAGAACCTGTATTCAAATCCTGGTGCCCAAGTCACTTTATCACTAAAAGTTTTTTACTAGACCAGGGAGATAGCTCAGCCAGTAAAAGCTTGCCATGCAAGCATGAAGAGCCAAGTTCAACCCCAGAACCCACACAAATGAACACAAAGTCTGGTAGGATATTCTTGGAATCCCAACACTGGGAAGATGGAAACAGGAAGAACCCTTGGGTTCACTGGCCGTTCAGCCTAACCACATCAGCACACCTCAGGTCAGTGAGAGAGAAAACAGGAAACGGGGTGGACAGTGTCCTGAGGGAGAACAGCCAAGACCAATCTCTGCTATCCAATGTATACACACACACACACACACACACACACACACACACACACCCCTACACATGCATACTCACACGCACACACACACACACATACACACACACCTACACATGCATACTCACACGCACACACACACACACACACACATACACACACACACCTACACATGCATACTCACATGCACACACACATATGCACACACTCATGCACACACAGACACATTTGCATGCCCACACACTCACACACACTCTCATACACACATGCACACATGCATATGCACACACACTCATGCACACACTCGCATACGCACATGCACACACATGTGCTCACACAATATCCACACGCACACTTGCATACACACATATGCACATACTCATAAACACACTCATGCACGTAAGCAACTTTCCAAACATTTCCCTCCTCTGCACATTCGGGAAGGTTCCAGGGGGCAGTGGACAATGACCTCAGAGGCCTCTCACTATGAGCACAGCATTTCTGTCCAGAATTAATCATATCACTTTTAATCTCTGTCCAAAGTGCAAATGTTTCCCCCAGAAAACTAAGGGACTCTTGCCTCATCCATTCCACAGTTGGCAAACATAAGTCCATCTAAAAAGCCAAATTAATGGCTGCTCTTTTCACTCCTCTTCTGTTAAATACCACACTCCCAACTCTAAATAGAAAAATCAATATTTGCAGATTAAAGGTTTCATTTTATTGCAAATATTCATGAAGATTAAATGTCATTTTAATCACATTAGTTCATTTTTCTGAGCACATCGTATTTGCATGTGTTCCTTCCCTGTGGGGAAATGAGGTTTTCCTGGGCCAGCTGTGCTTTATTTACTGCTTGGTCACATCTCTGGGAGCCTCTTGAATCACAATATTATCCACCTTAGCCAGTAAGTGGAGTAGCCAACCACTGGTGTGTCCTGATGGAAACTTCCAGACTTTGGTTTCAGAATACAGTAGCGACGATGCTACAGTACCACAATCACTCTGCCCATCAGAGTGGCCGCCTCCCACTAGGATAGGCTAAGGGCTGCAAGGACCTGCCTGCTCAGCTCTTGGGGTACCAGGAATAAAACATGGTAACAGGATGCATCCTGCTGGCAGCCCTGACCCCAGAGTTGTTATCAGGAAGAAGTGACTATTGCTCAGACTGACACACCACCTAGCACCTGCCTCTTCAGGATGTCTCTAGTGAGAGCCTGGCCCAGGTGGGCTCTCTGCTTAGTTTAAAATAGATACAATTGGTCCATGTGGGTTTTGTTTTCTTTTAATGTGCCTCCTCGATGAGTATGTGAAATAGGTTTCATTAAGGAAAAGAAGACAGGACTAGAAGAGGGGAAAATGGGGTCTGTGACTAGTCTTCCCAGTTGGCTTTGAGCCGGGGTATGACAAAACTCAGTGTAGCAGCTTTGTGTGCGCAGGCATTTCACAGCAGACATTGAAGTCAGTATGTGTCCCAGGCTTAGTTCCCACCTGTGAAGTGTGCTTGGTGTATGCACAAGCCCATTTCTTCACTGATCTTCCCAGACTATGGACAGCAGTGTTTGCCTGTCTAGGATGTGCATTAGCGGGGTGCAAATAGGGACGCGTATCTGTGTAGGGTATATGAACATGTTTGTGTAGGTATATACAGGCATGCATACGAGTGTACAAGCATGTGTGTGTGTGTGTCTGTGTGTGTGTGTGTGTGTGTGTGCCTGTGTCTGTGTGTGTGCGCGTGTGGACATTGGTATCAGTGTCTTCCTCAGCTGCTCTCCACCTTATTTTTTGAGATAGATTCCCTCATTGAACCTGAGCTTACCAAGTACGTTAGGCTGACTGGCCAATAAACTTGAGGGATTCTCCTGTCTCTGTTCCCCCAGTGCTCAGGTCACAGACCCTTGCTGGCATTCCCTGTTTTTTACATGGTTCTGGGCATCTGAACAGCAAGCACTTGACCTACTGAGCCATTCCCCAGCCCTGGTCTGTGAACTGAGGTACCCTTTCCTCCCTCTGCTTTTAGAAAACCAAAGGTGTGACTCTAGTCCCACACAGACCCACTCGCTCTTCAGCTCCAGCTGTCATTAGAAATTACACATAAACTGTCTGAGGCCGCTCCCCCTCCTCACTTTGCATGCTCCCATGCAGCTTTATGCTGACAGACCTGTCATCTTTGTCCACAGAATGAAGAACCCGTATTCTCCAAAGATGGCCGGAAGTTTTTCTTTGTCAGAGCAATCCCACAGGGAGGCCGGGGTAAATTCTACCATATCACCGTATCATCATCCCAAGTAAGTCCTCCTGCCTTCTATGCCATTGTACTATTGGCGCTGGCCATGTGGTGAGCACACTCACCCTTCCCAGGATGCCAAGATGCCCTGGGAGGCTGATGTTCGCAGATGGGTTCAGGGTGAGGGTAGCCTGGCACTTGTCCACATACAGGGGAGGCAGTGGCTACAGTATAAATTCTCTACTGGTGCTCAAGAATGTGGACATGGAATATGACACTTCTCGCCACAATACAGGGACATGGGGACTCACTGATGGGTAGCAATGAAGATGACCACTGGTGCCTGTCTGTCCTTCCTGACACTCTCCTTTCCCTCGAGGTCACTCTAAGTCCTTCATGAATCTCTGCCCAACCCCAGCACTGCCTCTGTCCTGAGTGAGAAGCAGATCTGGCCTTAATGATACCATAGCTGCCACTCAATGATATGCATACCCGCTCTGTCAGGCAGCTTAGATGCAGGCTGCTGAGCAGGATAGCTGGTGAGTGATGCCTCCTGGAAGCCCAGTGGCCCCAGGAAGAGCTGCCTGGATGCTGAGCTTTGAGATCTCATCCCTGAGACAGAAGGTGATGAGGATGGACATGTGCTTGACCCTCTGTGTCACCAATATCATCCTGTGTGTACAGGTTTGATTTTAAAGCAAGCTGGAGTTATCAAGAATGGGGCAAGCATATATGATGTAATAGGAAGAGAAACCACAGGGCTATCCCCTCAAGGAATATCTGGGAGGGAGGAGAGAGGGGCCCTGAAATGCCTTGGGGAGGAGCGATGGCTCCCCCCAGCTTAGGCAGGCATTTCTGTTTTCCAGCCCCTTAATCATATGACTTACAAGATATCCAAAACCTGATTTGATCTGTTCACTTTCTCACTGAGGTCATTCCAAGCAAGATTTACAAACAAACAACAAACAAACAAACAAACAAAACCCTATGCTTTCGTTCACCCCCAGTCTCTAAATTCCTGCAAAGGGTCAGATATTGATGAGAACCCCTTAGCATCTATCAGGAAGTGGATTCCATCCTGACCCAGGCACTCACTCTGATCCTGACCTCCGCTTCCAAGCCCAGGATGGCACAGGCTGCACTGACTGCCTGGATCCCCATCCATATCTAGGTTCTTACGCAGCTCGCTCCTGGGTCTGTGGCCCCTCACACTGATGCCCATTGCCTGGGTTAGGTTCCATCCCTGTGCACTGGCTCCCCAGGGCAGTGCCATTCATAACAGCTACCTGCAGCTATACTTCAGCATCCTAGCTGAAAATTTGAATGCTTCCTGCATCTGGTGCTATGATGGCAGGTTCTGGTGCCTGCAGGACATGGCTCTGGGAGATACCTGAGAAGAGTGCTAGCTGAGCAGGAGTCATGGTCAGTCCTTGTGGCACCTGGACCCCCGCAAGGATGGCAGAGGTCTTCAGAAAAACTACACTGAGTTCCTCCCAACTCCTCCCTGATTTGGCTGACATCATCCTTTTCCTCCATCCTGGGTCCTAACGCAAACATTAAATTCCCACATGCATGGGCCTTGGTGTGTATCTGTAGAAGCTAGGATGAGGTGCCAGAAATGAGCCTGACAGAGGGACCATCTTATATTCCCGCTGGCAACACTCAGATCCCATCACATGGGATGCTGGGTTCAAGCCAGAACACATGAAAGAGACGCAAACGATGGGAGGGTATTGCCTCGTTTCTGACAGCCTCCAGAATGAGGCACCGAAGCTCCCTCCTTCCTGACATCCTGTCTGTATTTCAGCCCAACAGCAGCAATGACAATATCCAGTCTATCACCTCTGGGGACTGGGACGTGACCAAGATCCTGTCCTACGATGAGAAGCGGAATAAGATGTGAGTGAGAGCCCAGGCTAGATCCCAGGAGCTGACTCTGACTGCCACCAGATCCTCTTGTTATTTCTAGTCAAATGTGCTGGAAGAGGGAAAAGCACAGCTCAGGGGCTTCTCTCCCCTCTGAGGTCATGGCACTCACCATTGTGAGCTCAGGGCCTGACTCAGCCAACTCCCAAAGCTACAAGGCGCAGTGACAAAGGAATGCTTAAACAGACCAGTGAGGTGACAGAGATGCTCTGAAGCAGCTGTTGATTGAGTCTCTGTAGACCTGGGCACAGGCTGAGGGTGTCCCC
This sequence comes from Uromys caudimaculatus, assembly GCA_028551405.1. Taxonomy (NCBI): domain Eukaryota; kingdom Metazoa; phylum Chordata; class Mammalia; order Rodentia; family Muridae; genus Uromys; species Uromys caudimaculatus. The sequence continues at coordinate 147,358,390 of CM052700.1, forward strand.
AACATAGTCTCACTAATACTATGGTTATATGTTCAGATAGGTATGCTTGCCCATTGAAAAGACAAACTAAGATGTGCTGGGGGTTGGGGGGGGGGGTTCCATCATTAAAGTACTCACTGTGCAAGTGTGAGGACCTGAGTTCAAGCCCCAAGACCCATATAAAAAAAAAAAAAAGGCATGGTGACATGGGCTTATAATTCCAGTGCTGGGGAAGTAGGGTTCTGGAGCTTGCTGGTCAACAAGTCTCACCCAGTCAGTAAGCCAAGTCCCCGTGATAGACCCTGTCTCAAAAAAACCAAATATATGGAATGATACCCAGGACCAGTCTCTGGCCTCTATAGGTGCCCCTGTACACACATACACCTGCATACACAAACATGCAACTATGTGCACGCACACACACACACACACAAACACACACACATACACACACACACACACACACACACACACACACACACACAAACACACACACACACACGCATGCATGCACACACTAAAATAAAATAAATACCAAGGTGCAAAGAAGCTGCTTTCCCAGATTATTCAGCACCTATCAGAGGGGTCCCAGGGTCTGTAGGAGTCCGGGCCCAGTTCTGCACCTGATGGTACTCGGCCTCACTGCTCAACCAGTAGGCACTCTCAGGCTTAGGACAAAACCAGCAGACATGCATTCCCCAGACCAGGTTTTATAGGATTATATAAAGTCTCCTCCTCGCCCTCCAGGTTACTGGTCTATAGGGGAACCCCATGTTCACATCTAGGTGTGCCCTCACTGCTGAGTCAGGACCCAGAGCTGGGTGGGAGCAGGCAGGGTCAGTGCGAGGGACACCTGAAGTTGACAGTGACCATCTGCCTGTAGATGTGGCCTTACCCTGCTGTGGCCATGAGTATACCCAGACCGAACGTGATCATTGCTCATTAAACAGGCCACAGTCCCTGACAGGTACTGTGCTAGAGTGGGGCTTGCGGCCTGTAAATGTACCCAGGCAAACTGACCCAGTGTACCTTTTCCATCTCCACAGCTACTTCCTGAGCACAGAGGACCTGCCACGGAGACGACAGCTCTACAGGTAACTGTCTCCCACTTGCCAGCAGGGCCTCGTGGCCTCGCAAACCACAGCTCTGAGCAGCCCATAGGAGGCCGCAAGGACAGCTGGGTAACTGGAAAGCCTGGGGAGAGAGAAAAGTGCAGAAGGCACTGAACCCAAGGCCTCAAGTCCTGCTTCTGCTTTGGCCAAATTGGTCCTTGCTCTCGCTCTCGCTCTTGCCCTCGCTCTCACTCTGACTCTCACTCTCTCACTCTCGCTCTCACTCTCGCTCTCTCTTGCATGCACACACTCACCAGCACACACTCATAAACTCATGGACATGGACACACACACACTTCTCCTCTTGAGGGACTCTGCCTGTCTTGCTCTACATCCAAGCATTATCTTGGCAGATTGCCTTTATCTGTGGATTCTGAGGACAGCTGGGTTTGATTTGGGAATCAACCAATGGCTGAGTGGAGAGAAGGCTGGCCTTTCCATCTCCCCCCATGCTCCATGCTTGCCTGTGATAACCCAAGTTCCATAACTTCACATAATGTAGAAAATGGACAGGCATGCCAGGAAGCCAGAGAGGGAGCAGATCTAAGATTGCCCTCTCAGCAGTTATCTGCCTGTTGCTAATCTCATGGGAGGAGGCTTTGTTCTGAGGTAAACTTGGTTTCTGCCAGTTTAGAAGAGGAGAACAGTGGCTGTTTCTGGACACGTCTTAGCTAGAACAGCTGCAGCTGGCTGCTCCTGAATCTTCAGTGGCCACTAGAAGAGGCACCCATGACCACACAGGTCAATGGCACCCATGACTGTAGTCTCCATAGCCTGGTATTACCTTGCCTGCAGTTACACCAATGTCCAGGATTGGGAGAACTGAGAAGTCTCCAGAGTCTGGAGGAATCATGGCTTAGGAATGCTGGGAAATAGAGTTAAGAATCCCCAAAAGGGGTGTTGATGGGAGTAAAGCTTAATGGATTAGCAACAGGTGTTACCAGGCAACCTCAGAGGAGAGGTACCCCACTGGGGAATTCAGGACTTAACCTCCAGGATCACTCAGTCTCTGACCCTGTCCTCACTGGCTCTTTGCTCTTCCAGCGCCAACACAGTAGATGACTTCAACAGGCAGTGTCTGTCGTGTGACCTGGTGGGGAACTGCACCTATGTCAGTGCTTCCTTCAGCCATAACATGGACTTCTTCCTGCTCAAGTGTGAAGGTGAGTGGCTGCCACGCCACACCTGTCTCAGTGGATGCTGAGGTCTGCAGATAGGAGCACACACAGGGAGTGATGAGAACGTGACAGACCGCAGAGCCAGGGACACTGCTCATGAGGCAGGACTGCATTTACCACATATTCCTACAAAGCTCTTCAGGGGGTTTTCTCTGCATTGAGCTACATCTCACCTCCCATTGTCCATAAAAGACCAGTAAGCTGTGAGCTACCTGAGGTATCTATCACCAACTGTACCTGTGCTGTCTATAAAAATGACAAAACAATTCCAAGATCAAATTTCCAGTATTGAGGATTGAGATTATACAGAGAACCACAGAAATACAAGTTCCTTGATACAGTTCATTGATCCCAAACACTCAAGTGTTCTCTACCTGTGTGTGTGTACATGTGTGTGCATGTGTGTGTGCATGTGTGTGCATGTGTGCGTGTATCTATGTGTATATATGTGCCATGGTGCTTTGGTAGAGGTCAGAGGACAACTTTTAAGGGTTGATTCTTTCCTTCCACCATGTGAGCTCTGGGAATAGAACATAGTCGGGCTAATGGCAAGCATTTGTATCTGCTGAGCTATCTCACTGCCCAGTAGAAGTCTTTCTTATCACACCAACCAGAATACTCAATAGTAGGCCCAGCCTCAGGGTAGATGCAGAAAACATCTTTGCATCTTATTCTTATCTATTGGAAAGATTGAATCCATAAGAAGGTAAGCAATAAATATGGTTCTACACAAAGAAGTCTCAAAGACCTAGACCTACTGTGATCCCCTCAAGGGAGCACATGTGCTAAAGGAGGCTGGTGAGATCAAGAGCAGGCCCCTCTCTGGCTAAAATGGTAGTCCTGACAGTCACAGGGAGAGGTGGTGAATTTGTATGGTGGTGTGTTACATGGCCTGCTGGCTCCTGCATAGCTTGTGAACATATGCTCTCTTGATCGATGTCACCTAAGACCTGAAAAGCTCAGCCCCGAACATTCTTCCAAGATGGAGGTGACGCCTGGTGCAAGTTTTCTAAAACATATTAGTCCCTGAAACTTCCTATATCCTAGTCCCTGACTCCTGTGCTTCTCAGAGTGGTGCCTACAAATGGGAACTCAGTTCTCCATTGCTCTGGATGACTAAGGATGTCCAAACTGTGGCTCTACAGTATCCTATATCACCTTCTAATCCTGAGCAAGTCCAGGCTAGAAAACTAACATTATGGTGTCAGCAGACTGGATCCTCTGAAGGCTGAGGGACAGGTTTCCCCCATTGCCCCTAGCAACACTTCATTTAAAGATGTGCCATTTCAGTCTGTCCCCCTACCTTTGCATTTCCATTTCTGCTATTGACTTTGTGCCCAGAGTTACATCTTAGAAAGACACCAGTCACGTGATGAAGACCCCTATTGTAGGGTGACCTCCTCTTCTTGAGTAACTTTGCAAGGACATAAAGTCACACTCATAGGTACTAGAGTTTAGAACTACAGCTTATCTTTGAGAGGAGACACAAGTGAACCACAGTGACCCCCTTCTGAGATGCGTGTTGTCCGGGCAGGAGAGATGACAAGAGATGACGCAGAGGTTAGCAGTGCATACTGCTCTTTCAGAGGACCTGAGTTCATTTCTCAACATCCACACTGGGCAGCTCACAGCCACCTGAAATTTCATCTCAGTAGACCCAGTGCAGCCAGGCAACCCAGACACAGAGCATACATACACATATAAATAATTGTAGTAATAATAATTAACCAAGATGCATATTGTTTTCTAATACAAGAAAGAGGTAACAGAAAGCTATGCTCAATGTTTTCCCAGGATCACAAAAAACAGAGGCTGCTCCATGGCTCTGCCGCATCCTAGAGACAGAGAGCCCTTAAAGGCTCCTCTCCAACACCACCGTTTGGGGTTAGAATGTTAACATATCTGAGAAAGAAGAAGAACCATTGTAGTGTAGACTTTGTCTAGAAATTCTTCCAGGTCGTAAAACTAACCTGATGCTCAAGTTAAGTGTGACAAAGAAAGCCATGTAGGGTTTTCTCCTTCCAAGAGAACTTCAGGCCTCACAGCCCCAGAGCGGGGGGGTTAGAGAACCAGTGTGTGTAACTTCAGTCCCAGCCACTGTCTGCAAACTCAAACTGTTCTTGCTAAACTAAATCTCAAGAACATGGTCCATCTCCCTTCATGTTTCTCAAAGGCACTTGGTTGATTCTGATTCTAGGGAAGTCTAAATATCCTTGGGAAATGGGACTTGCACTCAGACAATGGCTGCTTCATAAAGTCGGTAAATATTTTTCTTGGAACCGAGGATGGAAATATTGACTTCATTGTGTTCTAAGTGGGAAAGGACGGTCCAGTCTGCTCATGAACCCACTGGGCTCTGGGGCCATCACCCTATACTACTCACAGTGCCCAGTGCTTAAAAGCTCTCCAGTAGATCTAGTGGCTTCATTTAAGACAAGCTCTCTACCCTGAAGATGAATCCAAACAAAGCGTTCTTTGTGCACTTAAAGCGAGTCCTGATCACCATCCCTTCCATTCCTAAGCAATCCTCAAGGGGCCCCATGACCACACCTGGATGTCATCAGGTTCCAGAGAGACAGATTGGACAGACCTACTTAGAATCTGGGCTCTGCCAATTATCTCTCGGTCCACAGGCATGTTGGCTACCCTCCCCCCAAATGTATCATTATGAAAACTAGGGGAGTCAGGGTGACCAACCTATGATGCTGTGGTGAGTACCAATCAGAACAAAGTATGTGATATGCTTGCCATGGTGTCTAATCTATCAGTTATAATTGTAATCATCATCCACAGCTCAGTGGCCAGTGAAGGGCTTGACAACCAACTCAGTACGTAAAAGTTGAGGCTGAGGGTGGAGGTGGTTAACCTCCATGACATCAATTGAGCAACCGCACATGTGTAATGAGAACACAACAGTGAACAGGCAGGGATGGAAGCTAGTGACCAGGGACTTGGGGGTACAGTGGGTTAAGTGTGTGCTGAGGAAGCACAAAGACCTACATACAGATCCCCAGGTATAGTAGTGTGTCTACATCCCAGCACTGAGGGACGGAGACAGGCAGGTCCCTGTGCTCACTGCCCAGTCAGGCTAGCCAATCAGTGAGCTCCAAGTTCAGTGAGGGACCCTGTCTCACAAATAAGGTGAAAAGTGATGGAGGAAGGCAGCCAGCTTGAACCTCTGGCTTCTAAAATGCAACATACCTCCTCATATGAACAGAGCACACATTCTAGTAATAACAATGAGTAAGCAAAAATAATAAATGGGGCTGAGGATATCAGCCCCACTTTGAGGAAAGTTGATGACCTTAGGGCTGAAACTGAGTGGGATTCTAGGCCAAGTCCAGGCTCAGTAAAAACAAGCATCATGAGGAATTAGTTGGTAATGGCATGAGGGATTGATTTGTGATGTCTGCCATGTGCTGTAATGAGGGAGATGACAGCAGTCACATGGTATGTGTCTGTCACCTTTGAGGGGTCATCTTCTAAGAACAAATGAATACCTCTTTAAAAAGTAAGCTTCCCATTCCAGGTCATCTGGGATGGCAGCAGGGCCCCTACACCCTAGCCCTCTCCTACTGCAGAGTAAAGCAGGCAGGCTATGGTTACAGACCTAAACCCCTAAGGCATGGTGGTCCCCTGAAGTAAGAAAGCAGCATACCATGAAGCAGTAGGCATGAAGACTGAAGGACTAGGCCTGACAAGTCTAGACATCCAGGCAGCCAACATTGCTAGCTTCCTCCAGAGTGGCTCAGGGTGTTGCACTTCGGATACTGAAAGGAGCCCAAAGGCCCCATACTGAAGGCTTGCTTAGCAGCCTATAGGACCGTGGGGAGATGGACTAAAGGAAGATGTTACGTCACTGGGGCCATGTCCCTGAAGGGGACCCTGGAGCCCTGGTACCTTCCTATCTCCCTTTCACTTCTTGGACTGCTATGTGTGGTCTGACATATTTCTGCCTGGATGCTCAGGCTCTCTGTAGGCTGTAAGACAAGGGAGCTGAGCAGCCAGAGACTGAAGTCTCTGAGCCATGACCTAAAATCAACCTTTCCTCTTTATACATTGGTTTTCTCATTTTTTTCACAGCAGCCAGGCCCCTGCACTGTCCTAAATCGGCAGTGTGAGCCAACTGTTTGCTAATAACTCTTGAGTAGCCCTGGACCTGTGGAAATAATAAGTAGCCTGCATCCTTGTTGATAAAGGTTATTCCTTCAAGCTTGCAGAATGATTTCAGCTCTCAGAAGCAGAATTACAAACAAATGTTTGGAATGGTAAGGTGGCTCAGTAGGCAGAGACATTACCATCAAACCTGATAACTGAGTTCAATCTCTGGAATACATATGGTTGGTGGGAAGAGAGAACCAACGCGTGACTTCCTCCAGTTTCTACACACGCAAACTGTGACATGTATGTACACACATGGCGACATGCATGTACTCCCAGACATGCATACTGTGACATGCATATGTACACACACACACACACACACACACACACACACACACACACACTGTGACATGCATGTACCCCTACACACACATACTGTGACATGCATACGTACCACATACACACTGTAACATGCATGTACACACATATTGTGACATCCATGTACATAGTGACATGCATATATACACACACAGTGACATGCATATATACACACACAGTGACATGTATGTACTAACACATACACTGGACATGCATGTACCCCCACACACACTGTGATATACATGTGCTCATACACACATTGACATGCATGAACCCACACACACACACTGTAATATTCATGTGCTCACACACACATTGACATGCATGTACCCCCACACACATTGTGACATGCATGTACCTAGACACATACTCTATTACATGCATATACCCATACACACACATACACACAAAATAAATTACTGTTAAGAAATCATTCAATAAGCATTAATGACTTGTTCCTGTAAGTAACGTCATCCTCTGGATGGCTCTTGCACTGAGTTTCTAAGGCATTAACCTTGGCCGCTCTTTTTAATTTTGAGTGTGTTTAAAACCAGGCTTGAGGCTCCTTGGAGCATGGCTAGTGTGTTTATGAGAACATCTGTTCACTCTCTCGAACATTTGGAGTGATTTCCTTTGAGGCTATGTATACCAAGAATAGGGGAGGATCCTGAGGCAGGGTGTGTCCTCAGTGGACATTCCAGGAGGGGAGCTCAGACTGTCTCCCTCATCCATAAGGGGAGCCCAGCCCCCAGCAACACACTGAGAAAGACCATAGTACTCCTGAGTGACCAAGAAGCAGATGTTTCCTGTGGTAAAGAACCTACCCAGCATCCTGCTGGCACTTCCCTATTACTGGACCAGTGTGATGCACTAGTATTTGGTGACCTTCCTGCAAGAGGAGAGGGTGTGTCCTACACATGTCACTGAAATGTCTGATAGTCGCCCCCTTTAAACTGTATCCATTCCTCTGGATTCTGGAATGCTTGCTGTGCTAAGAAAGGCTTTCTTGTTGCCAGACATTGCTCCTGGTTAGAATGGCTACAGTGTGCTTCCCACCATGCATTTCTATCCAAAATGGCCTCCCAGAACAGTATTTCCCTTTTCTAGGTCTTTACAGAGGGAATATAGAAATGAAATATCATAGCATTACTGAACCACTAGGGAAGGGACCACAAATCATAAGCAATGAAATCTGAAGGCGAAGCCAAGTTGGTAACAAGGAGCAAGGAAGCCAATGCCAGGTATTTATGGCACACTTGACAAAGGTATGACTATGAATTTGTTTCAGAATTTGAATTCTGAAACACCAGGCAGAGTAGTGATATCTAAGGCCAGGAGCTAGAGCTGACCATGGCTTAGGAATTATACAAAGGAACCATCCTGTTCTCCGAGATGCCACCTCCCACAGTGCTCTGGTCAGGAGCTCTGGCTGTGGAGCTATTGGAGTGAACAGCGATCTCAAAGCAGAGGGGAACTGCCACAGCTCTGAACATCTGCAAAGACCAGTCTGAGCGAATACAAACCCTCTCCACGACATTAGCATGCCAAGGAGCACCAATGGGCTGCAAGGCCTTGTGAGCATAAGGAGAAGTGTACCTCCACCAGGAAGGATGACTACAGCCTTTCCCAGATTCCAGAGAAAAGGTGATGGGGAAGAAGTAACCAACTGCTGGGGCCTTTTCTAAAGTCACTATTTGAAGTTCAAAAGAATCATTTATGGGAAGCAGAGGCAGGCGGATTTCTGAGTTCGAGGCCAGCCTGGTCTACTCAGTGAGTTCCAGGACAGCCAGGGCTGCACAGAGAAACCCTGTCTTGAAAAACCAAAAAAAAAAAAAAAAAAAAAAAAAAAAAAAAAAAGAAGCATTTAATAGAGTGACTAGACACAGTGGTTGCTTGCCAGTTTCCTAGGGAAATCTCTGGGGTTGTTGAATGTATTTCAATAAAAGCCTGCTCTAATGCCCAGGCCAGTCTCAAACTAACCATCCTCCTGCCTCAGCATCCCTAGTGTGGGATCCTGGATTCCAACACACCAGGCAATATCTGCTGTAAGACTTTCCCTCACTCCCTAAAGTCTTCTCCTTTGAGAAGATTAAGGAAGCAGAGCAGCACCAAAGGGGACCATGGAGCAGGCAGCTTATGGATTTCCAGAGGCACACACAACTCAAAGTTGAAGAATCCAAGAAAACAAGAATGGGGGCTCACAGACCGGAGGGATATAAAGACGGGGGCTCATAGACCGGAGGGATATAAAGACGGGGGCTCACAGACCGGGGGGATATAAAGACGGAGGCTCACAGACCGGGGGGATATAAAGACGGGGGCTCATAGAACGGAGGGATATAAAGACTGGGGCTCATAGACCGGGGGAATATAAAGACCGAAGCTCATAGACCGGAGGGATATAAAGACGGAGGCTCACAGACCGGGGGGATATAAAGACGGAGGCTCATAGACCAGAGGGATATAAAGACGGAGGCTCATAAACCGGGGGGATATAAAGACAGAGGCTCACAGACCGGAGGGATATAAAGACGGAGGCTCACAGACCGGGGGGATATAAAGACGGAGGCTCATAGGCCAGAGGAATATAAAGACGGAGGCTCATAAACCGGGGAGATATAAAGACGGAGGCTCATAGACCGGAGGGATATAAAGACGGAGGCTCACAGACCGGGGGGATATAAAGACTGGGGCTCATAGACCAGAGGGATATAAAGACCGGGGCTCATAGACCGGAGGGATATAAAGACGGGGGCTCATAGACCAGGGGGATATAAAGACCGGGGCTCATAGACCAGGGGGATATAAAGACTGGGGCTCATAGACCGGGGGGATATAAAGACTGGGGCTCATAGACTGGGGGGATATAAAGACGGGGGCTCACAGACCGGGGGGATATAAAGACCGGGGGGATATA
>CM052700.1:147390786-147425297 GCA_028551405.1 Uromys caudimaculatus
GGTAATCTGACCAGCCTGTCTCTGAAAGGATAAGGAAGGGGCATAGCACAGGGGTGTGGTAGAGAAGGGTCTCAAGAATTAAAGGCAGCCACTCTGGAAACTAGTCTGGAGGTTCTAGGACTGTAATCAGCTGCGCAGGTCCTAGAAGAAGGTATCAAGTCGGAATACTCCAGGCAACTGTGTTTGTCACAGCTTTGTCCGTAGTGGCTGAGTCAGCGCATCAGCTAAGGTGCCCACTGGCGAACGGATGAAGAGAATGCAGCATACATATGAGAGGGAAGTATTCCTCAGCCATCACTTTCACAAACGTAGGAAAACCTGAGATCATCATGTTGAGTACTATATAAGCCAGAACCAGAAAGCCAAATCCCACCCATTTTTGTCATATGCAAAATCTAGATTTTTTTTTTAGATTTATTTATTTTATTTATATGAGTACACTGTAACTGTCTTCAGACACACCAGAAGAGGGCATCAGATCCCATTACAGATGGTTGTGAGTCACCATGTGGTTGCTGGGAATTGAACTCAGGACCTCTGGAACAGCAGTCAGTGCTCTTAACCGCTGAGCCATCTCTCTAGCCCAATCAAGATTTTATTTATTTATATTTCTTTTATTTATTCTTTGACAATTTTAAATTTATTTGCAACACGTCTTATAAACATATTCACCCCCAACTCCACCTGCTACTTCTCCAAGACATCCCCTAGCACGTCGCCTCCAGCCGTAGATTGTTTTAATCTTTGATTGTGTGCATGTGTGTGTCTGTGTGGGGGTATGCACACATGAATACAGGTTTCTCAGAGGCCATAGGCATCAGATCCCCTGGAGCTAGAGTGACAAGCCAGTGTGAGCTACCCATCTTGGGTACCCTGACAGTGATCCTGTGGATGGAAAGCCCCAACATTGCTGTTCCTAAATATCCTATAACATTGATGTCACACGCGCACACACACACACACACATACACATACACATATGGGGGGGGGAGAGTTCCAAGTACCTCTGAGTCCTGGACAAGCCCAGGCCACCACCCTGGTCATGCTATCCTCCATGTCTCTTTGACTCCTGGCCTCATGCTTGCTTTTGATCACTACTTAACCCCTGCCATGGCATCCCCCTCCTTAGTGCTCCACATCAGTGCTCTCTGTCACTACACATTATTCTGCAGATGTTCCTAAGGCATAAAATGACAGCACTGTATGAGACAAGCTCTTGCCCATCGTGGAGCTATGTCCTAGTGCTACAAATAAGGGGTGAGAACTAGCATGCCAGGAATGCCCAAGGCTATGACATCATAGCCTGTACCACGCTACCCTGTAAGAGAAGGCAAGTGAGTGAGTGAGTGAGCAGCCCTATGGTTGTGGGCAAGTGCACTTTCAGACTGGGTAGTTGAAAGCTTTCCACCAGAGAAGAGAAAGCCCAGCCATGCTGATACCTGGGGCCATGGAGAGCAACCAATCCCTAGGGACAGCTCAGCCTCTCCAAACCCTGCAGCAGGCACAAGAGTGCAGATAGCAACAGAGGCAAGAGGATGTTGGGAAAGGTGCCCAGACTACCAGCTAAAAATAGATCCATCTAACAAAAGTAATCGAGAAAGCCTTCTTCCTGGGCCCTGCTTTTGCTGTAGGCAACAGAGCAGTGAACCGTTGGGTGGCCGAGCCAGCTGTTGTCCTGTGAGCTTTCTCCTAACTCCTACACCCTGAATAGCCCTGGAGCTGAGCAGCTTCCAGTTAAAGGGGCTTTGTGAACAGATTCACACATTCAAACCCATTCCCCACATACTGGAGAGTTAATGACAGTATGGCAGAGAGTCAGAGACAATGGTGGCTTCCTTCCAGAGTTCTGGTGGCCAGCTTTTCAAGCTTGAGATTTAAGTAACATATACTGATTCCAGGAAGACATTGTGGAACTAAAGCTCAGTGGTCGAAACGAGGTTAAAGGCCTTTAATCCAAATTCAATACTTTGCCAAATGGTGGCTTATGCGATGTAGCGATCTGGAAACGTGTACAAGAGTGATCAGTGGTGTCTGTCAGAATCGAGTGTTTCCAGGTTCTTGGTGTCTTGTTCAAAGAATCTTAGAAGCAAACAGTAAGATGGAGTAGCCAAGCCTTGATTCTGATGCTAACACACAAAGTACAGGTTATGTGGCCTGCAGAGGACGCCATCACAAAATCAGTGTTTTTCATTTTCCATTTTTACATGCATGCGCATATTTGCATAAGTATGTGTATATGAGTGTGTGTTCACATGCATGTTGGGGACTGGGGTTGGTTTCTGGAATCACCCTCAATTGTTTTTCCTCCTTCTTCGTTGAGGCAGAGACTCTCATTCAAAGCCAGAGTGTTGCTTATCTCCTTAGTCAACTTCTTCTGGGGATCCTTTGTGTCTGTCATCTGAGGCCGCAGCAGAATACCAAGCCCACTGGGCCTTCATGTGGGCTCTAGGGATCCAAACTCTGGTCCTCATTTTTGTGTAGCATCTCCCACACCTGTCAAATACCCAAGTGTAGCCACCATGTGTACAACAGGGATCCTGGTAATGAACCTGGATGTGATGTCAGAGAGTCATGGCTCTTCTGGCTACGTTAGCCTCAGGACCCAGACAGACCTCATGTCATAAGGAAACTTAATTTCTTCTTTCATTCTAAACTAATGACCTTGTTTTGTCTTTCTCTCCTGTGGTCTTTCTGCTCTTCGGACCCAGGCCCTGGCGTACCCACTGTAACTGTGCATAACACCACGGATAAGAGAAGTAAGTGTTGTTCCTCTTAAATCTTTCTGAGCTTCAGGAGTGAAAGCCAAGGTTTGTGAGACAGTCCACCCCACCCTCACTCGGGCCCCTCTGGGAGCCTGTACTGATTAAATAAAATGGTCATGAGAACCATGTGACCCAGCTGGAGCTCTGGATTCCTAAAAATGTCTAGGATCCAGAACAACCTGTGAGTGCTGAGGCTGCGTGGCCATTCCCTTGGTACCCAGACCATGGCTGAAATCTTCTGGTTGTAGCCCATGACCTTCTGGATTTGAACCTCAGTCAGGAGGAGCCTTCACTCTTGTCTCCTCTAAGGCCTGCTCTGAGAACAAGGCTCCATGGGTACTCAGAGGTTTATCTGTCTTCCTGTCAGAGAGTCACATCCGTGATATGGAAGAACCATACCATAGGGTGATTAAGACAGGGTTACATGGGCTAGAGAGATGGCTTAGCCATTAAAGGTTAATGGCTAAGCCATGAAGGTAAGGTTATTACCCAAGTAATAGGAGATACCTGAGGATTGTAGGACCTTTGGGAGACCTGAGGGAGGTCATGGTGGTGGCTATGGTACAAGAGAGAGATGAAGCTCAACTCCAGTTATAGCCAGGGTACAGAGTAGATGGGAGATCACCGAGAACACAGTGGCAGGAACTCTTGCTGACACTTGGGCCTTTTTTTTGCTGTGGTCAAACTGAGGAGATGGACATCAGGGGTAAGGATAAGGATGTGGTCAAATAGGCCAGAGTAATCAGAGATTCTTACAAAAGTGACCCAGCAGGAGGCTCACTGAGACTACATGATACAAGCCAAAGACAGGTCAAGGCCCAGGTAAAAAGGACTCAGATGAATCTTGAGCCAAATAGGTCTTCCACAGCACAGGGCTTTCAGAATTTTCAGCCCCTGAAGGAACTTGTAGGTTTTCACCAGACAGCACCCAGTGCAGGCAGCCACATGCACTATGTGTTTGGGAAATCAGAATCCTGGATGTGGTGGATGATAAAGCTGAGAAGTAAAGGGACTGTCCCCGAGAGGCCCCATCTCTCCTCTGTCACCACCCTTCCCACCAAGATACCTCAGTTTTATATCCTGCCCTGGGAGAAAATCAAACATGCACGCAGCTTCAGTTCAAACATTTGGAGCTGGGTAAAATGTGGTTAAAGAGACAACACCAAATCATGGGAGCAGCCTGCCAGGCCTGAGATGTGTTTAGAGATTCAGAATTCCAGTTTGAGTAATAAAACCAGAAGTAAATAGGTGATAAGATTCTTTAAATGCAAAGGAAGTTGGGACTAGAGGCAGGCTTGGTTGATAGACCACTCTCCCAGCATTCATGAAGCCCTGGGTTCAGTCCCCAGCACCACCTAAACTGTGTACAGCGGCACACACTTGTCAGCCACACACTAGGGAATAAACAGAGGAACAATAATTCAAAGTTTATCCTTGGCTACGCAGCAAACTCGAGGGCAGGGGGTTAAGGCCAGCCTGAACTCCATGAGGCCCTGTCTCAAAGAGAGGGAAAGGGAAGGGAGGGAGGGAGGGAGGGAGGGAGGGAGGGAGGGAGGGAGGGAGGGAGGGAGGGAGGGAAAGGCTCAAATGTTCCTATTAGACTGGATGGGAACAAAGGCTGTGGAGCTTGTGGGAGGGCTGACAATCTTTCTGCCCCAGCCCCCACCAGGAGGGGTTGGTTTAGAGTGAAGAGAACCTGCTGCCAGGCCTCAGCTCCAGTCTTGCCTGGGGACAGTTCTAAGAGACTGGGAGGTTTGAAGATCTGCAGTTTTGGTCCACATCCCCAGAAAGATTCTGTGTAACCGCTTGGTGTCACCATCTGCCAAGATGCTACCCACCCCAATGGGCACACAGCAGGGAAGAAACCTGGCTATAGGATTAGGCTACAGCTTCCAACCCAAGTGACCTCTGTGGTCTTCAACAGCATAAGTTGCTCCTGCTAAGGCCTACCTGATGTCTTCACTTAAAAATCAGGCTGCTGCACAGAGTCTCTGAACTGCCTCCCTTAAGAAAGCATGCGCTGGAGCTGGGCATGACGGTGCAGGCCTTTAATCCCATCCCAACACAGGCAGAGGCAGACAGATCTCTGTGAGTTCAAGGCCAACCTAATCTATATACTGAGTTCCAGAAGAGCCAGACCCACCTACATGATAAAGAGATCTTGCCTTACCCCCTCAAAAAAACCAAAAGGCCTGCTTGTAGCTGAAGATGGTAGGACACATCTTTAATCCCAGCATTCAGGAGGCAGGGCAGGCCCAGTCTACAGAAAGTTCCAGAACAGCCAGAAATACAAGAGAACCTTGTCTAGAAAAGAAAAGAAGGGAGGGGGAAGGGGAGAAGAAGGGGGAGGAGAAGAGGGAGAGGAAGGAGAGGAGGAGAAGGAAGAGAAAGAGAATGAGGTAGGGGAGGGGGAGGGGAGGGGAAGAGGAAGAGGAGAAGGAAGAGGAAGAGAATGAGGTGGGAGAGGGGGAGGGGAGGGGAGGGGAGGGGAGGGGAGGGGAGGAAGAGAGGAGGAAACACTGCTATTTGTATTAAGTATTGGCTGACATGTAAGAGTTTGCAGAGAACTCCCTGATAACTCTGAGGCGTTCTCCCTTCTTACAACCTGATGTTCTGCTGAGCACTGAACGGAATGATTGCGGTGGCTTTATAGCCTCGCCCATGCCTCCTTCCTGGCTCAGCCACAGCACTAGTTACCCAAGATGCCCACTTCCACCTGTGTGTGGCATCGTCTGTGTCTATTTCCTCTTAGTGTGAGGACACAGTTGTATTGAATTAGAGTCCACCCTAGTCACCTCACCTAAACACTGATCCTCTGTGCAGTCAAGGCCACCTTCACAGGTACCAAGAGTTACAGCTTCAACATCTTGTAGAGGATACTAGTATGTAGTTCAATCCACGTGTGACAACACACCTTCTCTGTGCAGCCCAGTTCCCACTCTGTTGGATGCCCCTGGATATGAAACCCACATAATCTTCACCCTACAGGAGTCCAGGAAAGAGAGCAAGTGGGTGGAGCCCATTTCTAACTCCAGTTCCAGGGAATCTAATGCCCTCTTCTGGCCTCCGTGAGCATTGCACACATGTGGTGCACAGGCATACATGCAGGCAAAACCCTCATGCACATAAAATAAAAATAAATAAATCTTTCTTGTTAAAACAAGTTTAAATCCAACCTGGGCTATATTACAAGACCCTGTCCAAAAAAAAAAAAAAAAAAAAAAAAAACTAAAGTGCAAACTGGTAGATTATAAGATATATGTATGTATGTATGTATGTATGTATGTATGTATGTATGTATGTGTCTATGTCTATGTCTATGTCTATGTCTATGTCTATGTCTATGTCTATGTCTATGTATATGTATATGTATATGTATATGTATATATTGGTCCATGAGAGCGATTAGCCAGGCAGGGTCTGCTCCATTTCACTGAGGAGGAGGTTGAGGAGGAATTAGCAAAGAATCCCACCAGCTAAGAAGTCATTTCTCCTAGAAGCTGCCTGTTCAGGAGCAAATTGTGTTGACAGGAGAAGAAAGGAAAGAAGAGAGCCAGAGGGAAGAGAGAAGGGAAGGGAGACTAAGAGATGGCCCCAAGCGAGCCACAGCAGAGACTCCAGTGAGCTCACGTGGCTCAAAGGTGAAAAGTTTACATGTCTGAATGCAGTCTGTTGAACGCATCAGTCTCAGGCACACAAAATGCAAATTACTTACAAATAATTGTCTGAGTGGCAGCCCAAAGCCCTGGCCCTGAGTGCAAGTCTGCCAGCTTCTGCAGCATCCACTCTATCAGGAGCAGGCCAGGTTCACCTGCAAGGGAAAGCTGCGGCTAGATCACATATCTTGTCCATGCCAACAGTCAGTCTCTGTGCTGAGGGGACAATCTGCAGCACACTACGGATGTGTGCCTCAGACAGGCAGCAAAGCCCAGCCTTAGGGCCAGACAGGCTCAGATCAGTCACTTCCTTCCAAGATTAAAAGAATCCTTGGACGGAGAACAAAAGAAGTAGGTGAGGACCCATGGGTGAGGATGTCCTCTGACCTCCACACGTGAACCATGGTATGCACATGCCCATACTTACAGATGAATATATGGAGAGAGAAAAGGAGAGACATCGTCGTCACAGTCATCGTCATCATCGTCATCATCATCATCGTTGCAGTGTAAAGGTGCACAGTGAAGCAGACTAGCACACAAATGACCTCACCAGCCTGGGTTCTGCACAGTGAGGGCCTACAGAAGCACACAGAGAGCCACTTAGCAGCTGGATGCTCTGCTCACCCTCCAGACTGGCTGGCTGGTGTCTTGTGGTCAGGGCCTACAGCCAGTAGCTTTTCAGCATGTGTTACAGGCCATGCCAGGAATACTGTGTTCATTTGTGGATTTCTCAGCATAGGTTAGGAGAATGGAGGCATGAACCTTGGGTGAACTTCCCAAGTACCCTAGCAGCAGGCTGCACTACCAGTCAAATTAGCATGACTTTGAGCTCAGAGTACATTTTCCCTTACAGGCTCAGAAAGTGTCCGCAACCCCAAAATCTAAAATCCAAACACTCCAAAATCTGGGACTTCTTGAATATAAACATGTTGGCATGTGATCAGCTGCAGCCACAGCATAGGGCCACTGGTATACCATCTGAAATTGCCTTCAGGCCAAGTGGTTACCATGTCTATGAAACAAAAAGGAATCTAGTGTTCAGGCTTGTGTCTCATGCCCAGATATACTTTGGAACATGCAGAGACTCTAAAATCTAAAAATACAAGAAATCTGAAGTTCCCTTGTACCTGCTCCACACTCCAGTGAGCAGGTCTCAGCCCATAGCTACCATCGGCCTGGCTGCCAGGACCCAGGGACTCTGACCCTCATCACTGAGGAGACAGTAGCCTCTGAGACAACTCTTCCAATCTCTCTGCACGCAGTCAGCTGATGCAACTCTGAGTCTGTGGCTCCTGCACCTTTTACTGCTAGGCCAGGTTGCACAACACCCACTGAACTCCTTCTCTGTTGGGAGTGCACTTCTGAGCAGCCCTTGGGCTTCTCTGAGAAAAATCTCAGCCCAGTGCATTCAGAAGGGCAGTGTGCAGACCACCAAGCTCAAGGACAGGTAGTTCCAAGGGATCTGCAGGACACCTTGCCTTGAACAGCCTGTGTGTCAGAAGCATAGTGAAGAGGTTGGCCCATCAGGACGTCCATGTGGGGCTCGTCATTCTGTTGTAACCCAGCCCTGTTAGGGAAGATGGAATTACTGTTACAGAGAGCTTGGCTCTCCTCATCATCCCCAGCCTCCCTACCCCTGGGGAGACTTGAGTTTTCCCCCTTTAGAAAATCACATCTCCAAACAGAGCGTGTGGGGTGTTCACAGATGTGACACTGAATAATTTAAAAGCTGTTTCCTTAAGAATGTCATTATTGTGGGCACTAAAGGCTGCTCATGTGTCTGAAGCTTCTCACGATGTGGATATGGAGGAAACAGCAGCAAAGCCACATCTGTCTGCTCCTGGTTCTGACATTCACATAGATGGCAGTACAAGGCAGATGCTGGCTATGGGCCCCATGTGGGAAAGAGCTGGGATCACAGACCGTTCACACGCTTCCAAGAGAAAATGAACGGGCTGGGGACATCACATGAGCCGCGTCTGTGGACACCCCCACCTGCCTACCTATCCCAAAAGCCAGTTCAGGAGCCCTGGAGTCCATCACCCCAGCTCTTAGAGCACGCCAAGCAAGTTTGTGTGTAATAACTACAGTATTCAAATCTTTAAGGAGCATTTTGGTGGCCAGGAAAAAAAAGTCAGCCTGGTGTGATGGTGTACACCTTTAATCCCAGGCCTGGAGTCAAGGACAGAGGCAGGTGGATCTCTATGAGTTTAGGCATTGTGGTCTGCACAGTGAGTTCCAGGCAAGCCAAGACTACTTGTCTAGACACATCCCATTTAGATGTCAACTGAGCCAATAGTCCACAAATCATTCATAAGAACAGTGGTTCTCAACCTTTTCAATGCTATGACCCTTTAATACAGTTTCTCACGTTGTGGTGACCCCCAACGTTAAAATTATTTTTATTGCTACTTCATAGCTGTAATTTTCTACTGTTATGAATTTTAGTGTAAATGTCTGGTATACAAGACATATGCAGACATATGTCTGATATGTGACTCCTAGGAATGATCGTTCGACCCACAGGTTGAGAACCACTGCATTATGGTTTCCTCATATGTTTAGTTGTTTTCTGAGATCCTTTCCTGAAGAGAGAGCTGCATAGGGCTGGGGTGTGCCTCAGTGGGAGAGCACTTGCCTAGCTAGCATGCACACAGCCCTGGGTTCCAACCTAGGCACCAAACAGAAAAGAAAAAGAAAAACTGGGCCAACGATGTTTTCATTGGGACAGAGTCATGACGCAAGCCTATGGAATCTGAGTTCGCTCCTGCCCTCATCTCTTCCAATGATTTTAAAACATTTCTTCCTTAACAGTCAAATTTTTTCACCCCTCCGTTTACTGTTTAAACTAATGCTGGCATTACCCCCCCCTACCCCCAGCACACTCTGTGCCTATGTCCTACAGGCACAAGATTATCTAAACGTTTTTACAGTTTCTGTGTCTATAAGGTCATACTGAACTGTCACAGCCCACAGAAAGCAGCTAGAACATGATGCATGCTGCTACTGCCAGTGGGTAATACAGGGTGACCTTGCCCAGTGATGCAGCTGTGGTACATGAGTGGGCACCTCTTCCTAATCCCTGAACAGCTGTGAGAGAGTGGGCACATTCTCCTGCTTCCAAAAACATTGGAATAGACAGATGAGAAGAGTACAATAACTCCACTATTTATTTTAATTTTTTTGTAGTGTGTGTTTATTCTGCATATGAATCTGCACCTTACCTGGATACTTTATGCCTTCAGAGATTAGAAGAGGGCACTGGGTCCTCTGGTACAGGAGTTACACCTGTGAGCCCTGGGTGGGTGCTGAGGGTCCTCTGGAAAAGCAGCCACTGCTCTTAACCTCTGAGCCATCTCTCCAGCCCCCTCTATTTTTTTTTTAAAAAACTCCTTCCAGTTTACACACTAAAAAAAAAAAAAAAATGACAATTGTTATCCAAGGATAATAATTAGAGGTGTATTTATTTCAAGCTTAGTCAGATCCCTTGACTGTTTTGTTGCTGTCAAAGGGTCAGACACCTGTGTTGGCAGAGCCCTGGCCCATCACCAGTTGTCTAGCTTAACCCAGACTCAGTGGCCCCAAGTCCTCAGTGTGGAGCCCACCTGCTGACAAGGGGGCCAGGAATAGATAAGGCACTCAGAAGTCTGTTACCCTGTGTGTGAGGCCTTGCTGGAAAGGATGTGGGAACATGCCCATTGGGCAGAGACCTCCAAATCAGTTCCACAAAGCCTTCTGTTGGTTGTGAAAGTCTTCTGAACCCCAGAGGTGCACACAGCAACCTTCTGGGAAGGGTCAGTGGCCGGCTTTGTTTGGGATCTTAGCATAGAATCTTAGATAGACAAGTTGGCACATAACAAACACCAAGTGGAGAGTAATCCAGGTGCATGGTGTCTACGCCCTTAGGGATGCCTGCAGAGAGAACCAGAAGAGACCCTCACGCCCTACACACAACTCTCAAGGGGCACTGGAGCACCAGCAGCTGACCAGTGTGCCAAACACGGTATCACCCTCCATGAACATAGCACCCCTAGTTGTTGGGTGCACACGACGACATGTGAGCACGCAGCCCTCATCATGATGTCCAGCATTGATGCTGGAGTCTCAAGATGAGACCACTTGTCCCACCCTGCTTTCTAGATGCTCAGCCTCTAGGCAGAGAATCAAGGAGAGATGCTGGAGTCTCGAGATGAGACCACTTGTCCCACCCTGCCTTCTAGATGCTCAACCTCTAGGCAGAGAATCAAGGAGGGAAGATATGGCCCAAAGAACAATCACTCTGCATCACAAAGTGTCAAGCTGAATGTAACAAGGAAACAGGGTAAAGAGTAAAGAGAGGTCTGAGGTGGACCAAGTTGAACTATCTTTATACTTCTCCGTCTGTTCTTTGAGTTAGTTGAGGGGTATAGCCCCAGGGTTGATGGATGGTCTCTACCACAAAGAGAAAGCACCAGGAAGAATAATGCATGGGGAAGCAATGAAAAAATCCAGTGGGGTGGGGGAATAGGACTGCCTGACCATCAGATGCCCACACAGCCCAGAGCTACTGGAGAAGCAGTGTGCACCTCTGTTCACACAGCCTGGAGAGTCAACGTCTACAGGAAAGAAACCCGAACCTGAGGGCCAGGTCGTCCTTTCCCCTCCAGATCAGTTGCTTATGATTTCCATTGCAATTTGATCATGAGTTTCCAATGACTCGGTAGAGCGGTGATTGCTCCAAGCCCTAGGGCCATGTGGGAACAGCCCACAGGCCACACAGCCAGGGGAGTGGCTTGCTGAGTAGGCATTTGTCTCTGTGGGCTCACCGTGTCCAGATCTGATAATAGCTAATTCCACCAAATATTAGAGGGGCTCACATTTAATTAAGGAGTGGCCATGTGTGTGCTGCTGCCTGGAGACCCCTGCTGCCCCAAAGTCAAAAGCAGAGTCCTTGGGGGATGCACCGATCTTTTCTTATATCTCCTCTGAGCTCCTGCCCTCTTTGAATGCAATTAGAGGAACAAATAAACTAGCTTAACTCAACTCCCCCGTGAGACCACCAGTTCTCTGCTGATAAACCCGGCTGTGTGGGCAATCATTAAATGAGAAATCTAATATTTAACTAAATTTAATAGTCTGTTGCTTTGGTGCTCTCCTGCAGAAGGTGGGATTTCAATAGATACGAGCAAGCTATTCAAAGGCAGCCTGAATAGTCACTGAGCAATTAGTACTTGCTACACCCACACAGGGCCAGAACTGACAGGACTGGATGTGGGTGATGGGTATTTGGCTATCTCTGCACTAGCTCTAGGAAAGCCTTGCTGGGTGGGCAGCTACAGATATTTGTGATCCGAGTTTGAACCTCTCCCTCCAGAACAGCATCTAAGATTGCAGAGTGACATTTAGAGCCAGCTCATGTGAATTACATTTAAGGAGAGTTGAGCCAATTGTGAGAGGCTCTGGGCAGGTCCTGGCACCTACCCGCTCACACAGTTAAAGTACCCATAGGGCCCTGGTGGCAGAAGTTGAGTGAGATCGATGTATTCATTTTTACTGATTGTGCTGATACCCAGGAGCTCCCATGTTTCCAGCCATGTCACCCCCATATCCCTACACACACCCCAAGTCCCTTCCCCATGCCACACCTAGATCAATCACACACTCAGGCAGAGTGGTACCCATGGAAGGTTCTTCCCAGGTTGTCTTAGAGCTGTGATGAAGCACCATGACCAAAAGCAACTTGAGGAGGAAAGGGTTTATTTCATCTTATAGCTCATCTAGGTTACTCCAGGCAGGAACCTGGAGGGAAAGACTGAAGCAGAGGCCATGGGGGAGTGCAGTTTACTAGCTTGCTCCTCATGGAATGCTCAGACTACTTTCTTTAGAATCCAGGACCACCAGCCCAGGGATGGCACCCCCACAAGGAGTTGGGCCCTCCCACATCAGTGATCAATCAAGAAAATGCAGTACAGACCTGTCTACAGGCCAGTTTTATGAAGGCATTCTCTCAGCTGAGGTTCCCTATTCCCAGATGACTCTAACTTGTATCAAGTTGCCATAAACCCAGGCAGCACAAGGGTTATATGAGACCTCCATGAGCTGCAGGCTTTGAGGTAACAAGTCTATGCCCTGATTCTTACTCTAAGCTTGGGTCTGGGACTATCAGTGAACCAGGTCAGAATCCCAGCATTCACTGAACATTAACTTCCTATGTAATTAGTCTTCCAAGCACCAAAGACTCTACAATCAACTTACTGGACATTTGTTTTCCATTGTGTTGTTGAATTCACACATGGAGCAAGGAATGGTTAACAGTCATCTCTCGGTTTCCTCAGGCAGCCTGAGCTCTGGCACCTCACAGAGCATTGGATTCCTGAAACCCCTGTTTCATTTGTGACTGTCTTGGAAGGATAGTAAAAGACCACACAGGGAACCAGGGGGCGGAGGAGCTTCAAGCAGAAACCCAGGGTTTATAATGTCTAAGGTGAAAGCCGGATTGGATGGCCATGAGTGGTCAGTGGTTTGCCAATCATTCCTAATGTCTAGAGTGAAAGCTGGAGTGGATGGCTGTGAGTGGTCCGTGGCTTGTCAGTCATCTTCAGTGGCTTATCAGCTCACCACATGCACAGAAACTCTCCCCTGCCCCACCCTTCCTAAGGTACACTATCCCTGCTCCCACGGATGGTGGAGATCTGGAGTCACACAATGCTTTAAGTTACCCACGGCAGTCATGGGTTAACCTCTGATACCTTCAAGAAACACGACTGTGGGGCAGTTTTGTTTTCAAGGGCTCATGACATTCTTCATAGGACCATGTCTTTAAAACATTTTCCAATCTTAGCCTTCTAGGGAACTAGACAAGCTAAAGGTAGAGTCCCTTGAAAACAGTTCTCTTTTTCATTGAGCCACAAGCCAACCCTACATGTAACCTTAAAGAAGGAAAAGAAAAGGAAGTCCTGTGGGCTTATTATGTATGGGATGGAGAAATGGGTTGCACAGCCACAATACAGAGTCACCCAAGCACCTGCATGAGGGAGGGTGGGCCCTTAAGTTGGGACATTGCTATCTGCGACTATGGTCACCAACTCTAAGTCTCTGAAGACCAGATAATTCACAGGTTAAAGTAAGAAATCTGCAACTGTCCCATGTCTTCTCTCTCTGCTGACATTGCTTGGCCAATGTGCCTATTTTCCCCCACAGATACGTGGTATTGCTTTTCTTGAACCCAACGGACTTACAATGGATCACACCAATGCCGTGCTGAAAACGGACATGCATAGAAAAGGAGGTGGGCAGATGGAGCATAGAGATCTCTGATCTGCCCATGTTCCTGATTTGATACGAGGGCCCCAGGTCCTGAATGAACTATCTGATATCTCATCTTCTTGCTCTGTACAGCAGCAGGCAACCCACAGGGCTAGAATCCAATGTGTTCTTCTTTCCCCACTTCTAGGAATGTTTGACTTGGAAGCAAACGAGCAGGTGCAGAAGGCTATCAATGATCGGCAGATGCCTAAGATTGAATACCGGAAAATTGAAGTAGAAGATTACAGTAAGTACTGCTTTTCTGTCCTTTGAAAGGTCAACCTTGGAGGCTCCAGCTCAACCTAGGTACCTCCCGGCCTGGGCACCACTGTATCTCCAGCTCACTATGCCCAATCTGAGGATGATCTGGTGACAGCAGAAAGCACAGAGTTCATGACTGCTCACCTGAGGAGGGCAGGACAGACCCTCCCCTGATTCCCGCGTACGGGAAAGCGCCTCTGTCCTCTGTACCATACTGTCTTTCTTGCTCAGTGTCCTACCTCCATGCTGGCTGTGGGCTGACAGGAAGTGTCCTTGCAACTGGAGAAATGCATCCTGAGGGTGTTGGCACTGCAGAGGCATCCCTGACACTGACATTGCCACTTCATAGTCCAGCCACTGCCTCCACATTAGACTATAAGATCCAGCCTGTTTGTTGGATCCAGCTAGCAGCAGCTAGGAAGTTAACAAAACCTCATGTCCTTCCCAGCTCAATCTGGCTGACCCTGGAATCTCAGCTGCCCACGGTCCTTAACCCTAGAAAAAAAACCCGTGTCCAATAAGCCTCATCTCTGTTCCTCTCCTTTCTTGGTTCTCTAACAAATGGGCACAGCACTGCTTAGTTGCTTAGACCCCCAAAGCTCAAAGGTACCCAAAGTTCTTCATTCAGGTCCCTCTTGCCATCATCTCTGCAGTCATGGGCAGGCCTCAATTCCTGGGAGGAGTCTGTCTGATCTGTAGTCACTGGAAAAGCTCTGTCTTGAGAGGCGAGGGTGGCCAGGCTTAGGGAAAGCAGACAAGACTTGCTGGAGAGGCAGGTGGAGCTATATGCCTTGTGGGTACCTTCCAGAGCCATCTCCAAGATCCCCACATCTGCTCTGGCTTGTCGGTGACGTGGACAGCACTGGACCGTTGGCGTGCGTCTACCCTACAGCCTAGAGACGATGCAGCCACCTGCAGGCTGTACACTCCCAAGAGCAGGAAGCAAGGCCGTCAAGTGGCACAGAGGGACCACACGGTGAACACAGTGGGACAACTCATTTACAACAGAAAGAAAATGGTATAGGTGTTCAGAGAACAGATAATGAGCCAAGTTGTGTAGGAAGGCTTCCAACATGGAGTCATGGGTTATAAACCATCCTTCTAGTGGGCCTTGGGTTGATGTAGACATCAGAGCATCATCTAAAACACAGCTTAAGCAAGAATAAGCATGCTTTAGGGAGACCATTGTGGACTCCCCTCTCACAGGACCCCAAATGAGACACAGTGCAATAGCAGCTCACCAACACTTGTGGTCCACCCCAGACCACTCACCAAAGCACCCCAGGTCCCTACCAAATCATGTGTGATCACATTACTTTCAGAAATGCTTGTGTTGTCCCTGATGTCCAGGAGGGAGCTCCATCCATCTCTGGAGTCAGTCACATGTGGAAACAGACTGGGCTGTGAGTCCAATTCCCTCCAGCCCGCCCCAGACCAGAGGCCTCCTCTTGTCACGGCTCTGAGAAGGAAACAAGAGAAGAAATGAAGGGGGCCTCAGGAGGAAGAAGAATTTTTAAACTGTGGCCTGAGAATGTCACAGTCTACTCTGACTGAGAACTGTGTTTATACTCTGGGTATTGTCTCCAGCATGCCACTGTGCCCTGCTGCAATATGTCCTTGCTCCAGGCTTTTACAGCTGGGTGCCGTGTGATTCACTTCCCTGTGAGGGCTCCACTCCTTTGCAGCTCCCAAAGCCCCTTCCTCCTCATTACTCTGCCTACTGCTGTCATACCATCTCCAAATTCTGAACCCTGACATCCTCATCTTCCCTTAGGAAAGCCACAAAGGGCCTGTAGGAGCATCACTAACTCCCAGCCCTGCTCCCAGGGCTCCCCAGCACTACAGCAGGAGAGGGAACCAGGACGACTGCCAGGTCCACCAAGGCCTGACCTGGGGAAGTCAGCCTTTGGTGCAAACAGTCTGAATCTGCTGATCCCCTCTGGAGGTCGCTTACAGTTTTGCTTTTTATTTCCACTGATAGATAAGGCTTCTGGGAAAGTAGGTGGTGTTCAGAATGGTTCCCTCAGTGCACGTTTCAGATTTGCAGCTACTTCCCAAGGTTCACCCCACAATGTAACCACGCCATGTATTGTGAATATCTCCATGATACCCTGCAGTGCCTGCCTCTCTGCCAGTCCCTGGGCCATGGATCCAATTTGCAAGCCATTAGCCATCAGGCTGGGTCAATAATGAAAGGCTACTTCAGAGCTCACTGCCAGGGCTGGGATGAGTCTTCAGAGCAGGCTGCCAGGGCTGGGGTGTGTCTGCAGTCATTGTACTAGAAAGCCACTAATTCCCACTTAATTGCTGGGCCTCTGGTAATCTGGCCTGTAGTCACTCTCAACAAACACACTCCTGCTGGGGCAGGAAGGCTTGTTCTGGAGATGGGGAAAACAAAGAAAGTGATGTGGGATAATTTCCTGAGGCTTGATTCTTACTGTCCCTGCCCCTTCATCTCAAGACACCAATGACCAAACCCAGTGACCTCAGTGGCCACAGGAGCACAGCTATTCCAACTTCTCCCTAGGGTCCTGTCCTTGAGGATCTAGCAGGTAGTCAGCCCTGCCTGGTATGAACCTGCAAAACCACTTGTCATAGCGGAGAGGTGCTCTCCCCCACCTGTCCATCAGTCCGGTATGCCTCTCACCTGAGCATACCAATTCACCTCAGCCTTTTCCTTTCCCAAAACCAACTGCTCACAAATATCCACCCACCTGGGTTGTGGAGCTGGCTCGGCAGTTAAAAGCACTGGCTGCTCTTCCAGAGATCCAGGTTCAATTACCAACACCCACAGGGCAGCTCACAACTGTCTGTAACTCTAGTTTCAGGGGATCTGACACTCTTCTCTGGCCTCTGCAGGCAACTGGCATGTACAGATATCTATGCAAGCAGAACACCCTTCACATAAAATGAAAGGCAAACCTATCTATCCCAGTGCATGGCTGGGCCAATCCTCAGCAACTCTTTCTACATGGAATTCTGCCACCAGCAGGTACCTGTGAGACCTGAGGAGGTTCACACACTTCTGAGTGAGAGGTGACATCTGAGCTCCAGCCCAGAGATAGCCACAAAGCTAAGGGCCCACAACAAGTTGTTGTAGAAACTCCCTCTGTGGACTTCCTACCTTTCCCTCTCACAGGGCATCCACAGAAACAAAGAAATAGAACCTGGATACACACTAGGCAATCCGGCCCCAGCTGCCCCTGACCTAGTTGTATTCCCCCTTTCCCCAGGCTTGCCAATGCAGATCTTGAAGCCAGCCACCTTCACCGACACAGCCCACTACCCCTTACTGCTCGTGGTGTGAGTATAACTGCCTCTCTTCCTTCCTTCCTTCCTTCCTTCCTTCCTTCCTTCCTTCCTTCCTTCCTTCCTTCCTTCCTTCCTTCTGTTCTTCCTTCCTTTCTTCCTCTCTCCCTTCCTTTCTCTCTCCCTCCCTCCCCCTCTTTCTTCTTTCCTTCCTTTCTTCCTTTGTTTCTCCTCCTCCTCCTCTTCCTCTTCCTCCTCTTCCCCCCCCCAGATGCCTTCTTCTTGAGACTCATCAGTGCAAGAAAAGGGAACAGTGAACTCTTAAGGGTAGAAGTAGGGTAGATGATGTTATTTGCTTAGTTCTTAAGACAGATTGGCTTGTCAGCAAAGGATAGGCTCTTCCAGTGCCTGCTGAGGGCTCCCTAGAGGTAGAAGCACAGTGGGGAACCCCAGGTACCAGTGGTGTGGTTTTAGCATTGTCGTGAGATTGTGAGGACATGTCTGACCTTGGCAAGTATATAAAAGCATGGCCCCACAAGATCATATCATTTAGTGACATCTTCATCTAGCTCAGTTTGATATTTACACAACAGCACAGCCCAAAGGTACAGTTCTCAGAACACATCCTTGCCCTTAACTGAGTGACACAAGAGTACCCTCCACCCCACACCTGTCCTCCCTGAATCTGCCCACAGCATGGGCTACTTCCCATGGTGTAAATTTCCATTGGAAGTGTTTTAAAGCCATAGCATGGTGTCCTTAGAGGAGAAGGAAACAGCGGAGTCCAGCGCCCCTCCCACAGTGAAAGTTCCAAGTGCCTGCCTCCAGGGGAAAGGGGAGAGTCATTGGACCAGCCTGGGTGCTGTTTCTTCCAACTTAACCATAAAGAAGGTTTCTAAATCAAGGAGAAGCTGAAGGAACCCCACATCCTGGGCATTCTGGTGACAGGCGTGAGGGTGTCAAGCTGTGTCAAACCCCAAGCAGACAGGAAGAGCTTTATCATGTCAGAAATGCTCACCAGAGTTCAGGGGACATAGCTAAAGTGCTGGACACACCAATACAAGGACCTGAGCTTCATACCCAGAAATTATGTTTTTAAAATCTAAGGTATGGTGACATGTCCCATAATCCCAGTCCCAGAGAAGCCAGCAGTACTGTCCCTGGGCCTCCTGGCTAGGCCAGGCTAGCCCACTTGCTTGAGTTCCAGGCCAGTAAGAGACCCCCAACTGCACAAAACAAGTCACATAGTAGCTGAGAAATAACACCAGAGTTGACCTCTGGCCTACATGCGTGTGTGCCATAGGATCCTCTGGTTCCCCCACCCTAGACAGCAGAACCTGAGGCTCTGGGGCAGGCATAGGGTACCAGGTGAAGGGAAAGACACACAGCTCCCTATGAGAAAGCTTCTCAGATGTGCTATTTGCCAGCCACTATGCAGCACACTGAAAATCTATCTCTTCTAGGGATGGTACCCCAGGGAGTCAGAGCGTGTCGGAGAGATTTGAGGTGACCTGGGAAACAGTGTTGGTGAGCAGCCATGGAGCAGTGGTGGTCAAGTGTGACGGCCGAGGCAGCGGCTTCCAGGGAACCAAGCTCCTGCATGAAGTACGGAGGCGGCTAGGCTTCCTGGAGGAGAAGGACCAGATGGAAGCCGTGAGGTGAGCAGCCATGCTGGCTGGGCAGGGGTGGGGCAAGGAAGGTAGAGAGGATGCTCTCAGCAGGGCCTGCACCTGGGGCATGCTGGATCCTGCTGCTGTTCCCCCACATCTTGTGCTGGCACTCACAAAGCCCTGGGGACAATTGCATGCATGTCTCCAGGGAGGCCGCCAGCAGGGTTCTCCTGAAGGCTTCTGTACCATACTGCTTGGTGGTTCTGTGTTGAACTGATCTAAGCATAAAGCCAGAGGCCCAGATTGAGCTGGGTCTGTGTATTAATCATTTTTCTTATTTCTGTGTCTAAGTACTGTACAAGAAGCAGCTTCAGGGAGGAGAGGCTTACTTGGGTCCACTACAGTGTTCACGGTAGGAAGAATCTTGGTTGCGACTCCTTGGATCTCAACGGGTCAGGAAGCAAAAAGAAGACAGGAAGTATGGCTGGGCTACAAACCTGAAGGCCCACCTCCCAGTGACTCACTTCCTCCAGTGAGGCTCCAACTCCTAAAATCTCCCAAAATATGCCACTCAGCTTGGAACACTTGAGCCTATGGAGGACATTTTACTTTCAGACCACTGCAGTCTGCCTGGCTTCTCTGTTTTGTGGCTTCTGTGGTCAGGTGTGTGGTTGTCTCCAGGAAGGAAGATCAGAGAGAGAATATGAGCAGGAATAGGGCAAGGATAAGGGTTCACCTCGCTTGTCCCACCAATTGCCACCAAGAAGAGAAAAAGCTGTGTGCCAAGGAACAGGTGCTCAAAACCATGGTCTGCATCACCAGAGAAGTTGTAAAGGAGCATGAGTGAGCTGAGGCAGGAGCTAGCTGGCCTCCAGGCTCGCTGTGTGAAGGTCGGATAGCTCCCACTGAGGAGTTGTTTCTCTGCTGCTGAAACGAGCCAGTTCAAGCCAGATCAGAATATGTTAAATGCAGGTTTATTGGGAAACTGCTCTCAGGCAAGTTTACTGGCCCCAAGGAAGAAGCCAGTGAAGCTTCCTTGGGAAGGGAAAGAGAGGAGAGAGGGAAGAGAGAGAAAGAAAGAACACTCATGTGGGAGACCAAAATATCTGGATTATATAGGAGGAGCCTCTGGGGGAGGGGTAGCCCAGCCCCTGGGCTGGAAAGTTCAGGGGAGAGGGCATGGTGTGTCAGGTAGGGAGCTAGGGATGCTGGGAGAACCTGGGGGCCAGGTCTGCTTTCATACGTAAGATATGCACCTCAGTCCTTTGTCCCTGGTCTGAAACCAAAAACCCAGGTCTGTGCACTGGGAGTGAACTGAAAACAGTCCCACCACCCTGCAGAATCACAGGCGTGGAAGGGCAAGGAAGAAACATGTGACAAGGGCCATTTTTATGGGTTGTTCATAGGCCTGGGTATGATGGGAGAACACAGCACTGCTGCGCTCTGTGGTGTGCTGGAGTCTGCATGCGCTGATCTCCCACACCTGAGGGTTCAAAGCTTCAGAAGAGAAGACTTAGCTGACTTTCAAAGTATGCTTTTTAAAGACAAAAAGGGCCTTCTCCTCCAGGGAGTGTTAGCTGCCTTTGTATCACTGTGGTCAAAGTGCCAGATGAAGTGATTCAAGAGTGGAAAGGTTTATTTAGCTCACAGTTCCCGAAATATCAATCTGTCATGGCAGGGTAGGCATGCCAGGGTTCCTGGCTGTAGGAGCGTGTGGAGCCTGCTCTTCACATCGTGGTCCACCAGGAAACACAGCAAGGCTGGAATCAAGGCTGAGCTACAACCTTCAGAAGCCCATCTTGGTACTTTACTTCCACCATCTAATGCCCACCTCCAAAATGTTCCATAGTTTCTCCACATAGACCCCACCACCCAAGGATCAAGTACTCAAAGCCCAAAACATGAGCTTATGTAGGAGGTTCAAGCCACAACAGGGAGTAGAAGCCAGCCAAAAAGAGACAAGATGATGTCTTCAAACCTCATGTGTCTTATAGACAAAAACCATATGGGGCTGGAGTGATAGCTCAGCGGCTAAGAGCACTAGCTGCTCTTCCAGAAGACCCAGGTTCAATACCCAACACCCATATGATAGCTGATAGTTCAGAATTGTCTATAACTCCAGTTCCAGAAAGCCTGATGCTGTCTTCTGGTCTCTAAGGACAGTACATGCATGCAGTGCAGACATACATGTAGGCAAAAAAGTCTATGCACACAAAATAAGAAGCCACAGAGGAGAACATCTCAAAAACCCCAGCAATCAGAGAAGGTATTTGTGTGAGGGTGCTTTTGACAGAAGTTTCACACACACACACACACACACACACACACACACACACACACACACACACACACACACAGGAACACAGAAGACACTTCCAGAAACTCCAAGAAAGGAAGGAAGAAAGAACTCCTTGACCTTCGCCTCATTTCCCTGGACTTACCCTGCATGATCCAGAACCCAGAGCTCAGCCCCACACAAGCACGAGATGACCTGGGAACATGTGTAAGGCTCTGCATCATCAAATAGCAAACTGGCTTTCCAGGAGACCAGCTGTCCCAGAAAGGACAGGGACAAGTGAACACTGGCTTCTGTCTGTAAGGAGGAGGAGCAGATGACTGCCTGTAACCCACACTACACCAGACAGGCCTCCCAGAGAAAGTGAGGTAGCACCTAGACAGGCTGGGGATGGAGGGTGCTCATAGGGGTACTATCCTTGCCTCTTGCCCTCCTGCCTAGTTTCCTTCCCTGTCTTCTCCTGCTCTTACTTCATCCCATCTGACGGTAAGGCCCACTGTCTTCTCCCTGTCATGGAGAACCCAGGAAATACATCCTTTGGAGCATATAGTCCATAGAGCCACTCCCCTGGAGCTTGGAGAGAAAAAAGATAAGGGCTGTTTTCTCTCATTCTCTAAAACAAGGAGTGAGCTCACCAGCTGAGCAAAGACAATAGCAAACATGTTCTAGAAAAACATCAGTGATGTCACTTCTCAACCCAGGACCTCACAGAACAAGAGCCTGCAATGGTCATAAAGCACCACCAGATCTCCGGGCAGGTTTTCTGTTTGGAAGGAGGAAGTTGACCAGCCCATCTCGGTAACTCCCGAAGCTCTCTAGCTCTGAATGTTCTCTGCCAGCTCCTATATCCTCGGAGCCCATGTGATGGTGTGAAGTCCCCTGCATAAGGACAGTCACATAACCTTACTGCAGAAGAGATGGCAGGGAATGCAAGAGAGGGGCCAGAAAGCCTCCAGTGTTCCCTGGCGCTTCCAACGTTTTAGCTGTGCACCTGGAAGTTTCTCCAGAAGCCTCACAAGGGTGTTATGCATTTAGAGTGTAAATACACTGTGAGTGCCACATAAATAAAAGCAATAAGCAACTGCATTTAGAATCCCAAGATCCTTTCTAATCCGAAGAGGTTCTTCGTGCATGCTAAGGATAATCAATATAACTGTAGGCCACAGGCTCCAGCAGAGATGCACATAAGCTCTCCCCCTCTCTCCCCTCTGCCTACAGAACTATGCTGAAGGAGCAGTACATTGACAAGACTCGGGTAGCTGTGTTTGGGAAGGTAAGTAATGATGTCTTCAGCCTGGGCTTGTGAGCCCTGGAGCACAGAACAGTGTAAGCCTCCTTGTGAGCCCCTCTGAGATCACCTGTGGCCTTGGGGGAGGTAGAGAAAGGAGGAAGAGGTTAATGTCTGCAGCCTTGTGGGGAGAACTTATCTTTGGCCTTTGTCACATGACCTGAAAGGAGGAAAGTAGGCCTGGTCCTTATCAGAGAGCTCCACTGAGCTCCTCATTTCTTCCCTTGCAGAGCCTGGTGAGCTCTGATGGGCATTCCAAGAGAGGAGGGAACAGGACCCAGGGTGTGGAGATCTTCCCATGTACAGCCACATTACTCCCCATGTTTTCTCAGATGGAAGGCAGGCTGTGGGTTCCCCATGGCTAAAGCATAGCAGTTTACACCTGGCAGTTCATCTCATGGCTTGGACTGGCCTCTCTGGGCTGTTGTGGAGGCCCAATGACGGGAATCGGGTCTCCAAGGGCCACTTGTGAGGCCTAATATAGCCATCCTCCCTTCTTCATACAACCTAGACTGGAGACCCTTCCCTCAGAAAGCTCATGGCTCTGCACCTCCCCCCATCCCCGACCCCCAGCACAGCCCCTTCAGGGGGACCTAGCAGTCAGCATCAGAGTATATACCACAGTGTATACTGGGACCTGGCAGCATTGTATGGGAGACTCCAGAAACAGGCCCAACAGAGCCCACCAGTACTAAATTACTTTTTTCATGGCTCTCACCAAACAAAACTACCTGACAAAAAGCTACTTGAGGGAGAAATGATTTGTGTTGGCTTCCATGCTGGGGAAGGCATGGCAGCCATGATAGTTGAGAGTTAGGGTTATCTCTGGAGTGAGGGTTAGGAAGCAGAGAAAGCAGAGAGACTGAGGCTAGAGGGTTGGCTGTGGCCTCCAATCTTAAAAGCTGTGCTACGACTCCAGGATTCCTCCTTCTTTAAAGAGGGTACTCACGGTCCAATGCCTGCCAGTTGGGCTCATATCCAAAAGGTTCCACAGTATCTCAGAACAGCACTACTAGCCGGGCAGTGGTGGCGCACACCTTTAATCCCAGCACTTGGGAGGCAGAGGCAGGTGGATTTCTGAGTTCGAGGCCAGCCTGGTCTACAGAGTGAGTTCCAGGACAGGACAGCTAGGGCTACACAGAGAAACCCTGTCTTGGAAAAAAAAAAAAAAAGAATAGCACTACTAGCTAGAGGCCCATGCTCAAAACATGAGCCTGTAGAGTCAGTCATTTCATCTGAACTCATAGAGGTGAGGCCACAGAGAAAGGCTCCAGCAGACTCTATTCTTGGCTCAGAGACAGAACAGAGCCTGGAGATAGCTCCCAAGGCTTGCTCTAAACACTCATGCCTGTGAGAAGCCCAGAGCCAGCTAGATCACTGATAAACTTATTTGGGGGTCAATACTCACTACACCCCTTAACCCTCACACACTGACTTCCCAACACCCTGGTGAAGTGAGGGAGCCAGAGCCTGCATCTTCATTAAGGTTCACTCTCCTCAAACACACACCAATGTTCAGTTCGAAGGTGAGCTAGCCTGGCCTTTTTCCTTTGCCTCAGACAGTCCTGTCCACTGGGACCATGTCACTTTCCCTGGCCACAGCCGGCCCAGGGTCATCTGGATGTCAGTGGGCTTTGCCAGAATGTAGCCCACTGGGTACACAGGCAGCCAAGTGTGTCACCGTGGAGAGGCACCATGCACCTTCTGATGCCATTCATACCCCACCCCCACCCCACCTCTGACCTGAGTCAGGCACGCAGCAGCCTACACTCTTGATAGATCTAGCCTTTCCAGTTCTGTTGAGTGGGACCACACTTCACTTAGTAGCATGGGTCTGTCTGGGCTTGATTGTGCTTTGTTCAAGCATGTTTTAAACAGAGGTTTTGTGAGCCTCCAACTTGGGTTCTCCACTTCCCTTCTCTCCCAGGGTGCTCACCATGGGCCGTCAATTCTTTATTACTATTATTGCACTGTATGGTCCCAGGTGCCATCAATTCTTTACTTTAGCCTTCTGTGGCCTTTCTTCTTGTTTCCTCATGAGCTATGTGAGTTTCATGCAGCCTAGCTCTGCATATCCCTTCCTTCCACAATGAGGGAACTCAGGGCCAGAGAACCCTGTGCAGAAGTATCTGCTCCTCACAGACAAGGGGACATCTGTGAGCTGTATCTTCCCAACTCTGGCCAGATGGCTTATAGGAACATGTAGAGTCCATTGACCAAAAAATGACTTCTTCCTAGAAAATGATGTGCTGGGTGTGGTGGTGTACATCATAACCCCAGCCCTTGAGACTCTTACAGAACAGAAAGGGGAGTCCATGGGCCAGCCTGTGCTAAATAGTCCTGTCTACAGAAGTAGAAGGAGGAGGATGAAGAGGAGGAGGGGAGGAATGAAGGAAGAAATGAGGGAAGGTAGGAGAGAGGGAGGGAGACAGGAAGGGAGAGATGGAAGGAGGGAGGGAAGGAGGGAGAGATGGAAGGAGGGAGGGAGGGAGAGATGGAAGGAGGGAAGGGATGGAAGGAGGGAGGGAGGGAGGGAAGGAGGGAGGGAAGGAGAATAGAAAACTGAAAAACTTTCATTGCTATTTTAAAATATTGACAAGATTCTCCTGCCCTGCTTTAAAAAAAACCCACTACCACAGTACAGTATAACAAAAAAGGCAAACTATCAAACAAATGGGCAGCTTGGCATGGTGTGAATGATACCCAGACTTCATCAATTGTGGAGTTCTCCACAGCCCATGTTGCCATGGTCAGCACACCCAGGTTTGCACACATATACACACTAGTATTCATATAGTGTACATTTAGCATACATATGTGTACATACACTCTCACACATACGTGTATACTGCTCATACACATATGTGCTCACATGTTCACGTGAGTACACAGGCTCACAATGTGCATTCATATGCAAACAACTTATTTCAGCTATGTGCCCATACATGTAAGCACACATGCACACATGTTCTTAAGTTCCTTTGCTTATATGGTCATGTATACACACAAGCTCACAAGTATTCCTCTCTCTCTCTCTCTCTCTCTCTCTCTCTCTCTCTCTCTCTCTCTCTCTTCTCTCTCGCTCACTCATACACCCACATAGACAGTCATGTAAGCCTTTTGCAACCGCCGCTGTTCCCTGGTTCTCTCAGCCCATTTGTGCTCAGGCAAGTGTCACATCTGTGCCCTTCCCCTTGACTCTTCTCAGCAGGCTATAATACTTAAAAGATGCCACACAGAGATGGGACACAGCTTCAGCTAGGAGAATAAGCTGGAATCCCCCACGCCCAGTGGTCAGGCCACATGGGTGCTAAGGGCTCACTCTGCCTGCAGGACACACACAAGGCTTTCATGACGCCCTGAGTGACAGGCCTGCTTCTCCACCCCATCCAGGCTCTGGTTCACCTCTCATTAGATCACAGAGACAGGCCCTGGCTGTAAGTGAGGAAGTGGAGGAATGATGGGCTGTCAGCTGAACTGGAACGCTGGACACCAGCCTTCCTTTGTCATCATGCTAGGCAGAGATTGTATCTCTGTGTCATTAGCACACTTAACCTGGGTCCTGAAGAGGAGACTCTGTGTCACACAGGAAACTGTTTAGTGCCCAACAAGGATATTTAAAGTTCAATTAAAAAAAAATTGCATGAACACGAACGTTAGAGGCTGGCCGTCCTGGCCTAGGGTGGATTCCCTACCGCATTGTGGAGGGTAACCCCACCCCTTGCCGCTTTCCTCCTTCTTGTGTCCCCTAGGATTATGGTGGCTACCTGAGCACTTACATCCTCCCAGCCAAGGGAGAAAATCAAGGTCAGACTTTCACCTGCGGATCTGCGCTCTCTCCAATAACAGACTTCAAACTCTATGGTAATGCCTCAATAAGACCCAGGGCTGAGCTTGCAGCATGGCTCCATCTTTCTCTTCAGCATCTGTGCCCACAGCAGCACCCTCACCAAGTGCATACTGAGCCTCTAGGGCAGGAGAGAAGTCTCTAGTCAGTATTCGGAGTGAAGCTTCCCATGAGCAGGACCAGAGCTAGGGGATAGGTTGTCAGGATGACTTGTTGTGAGGTCCAGACCACCTAGGGTGAGTGCGGACTATCTGCCCAGGCAGACATGGCCCCAGACTACACTGTGTTAGAGGCCCAGACCATGTCCTTTCTTTGGACATCCATCCCTTTCTTTGGCAGTGTATGGCTTGACCATACTCAACGTAAAGGCTTAAGTGGCTCTGAGAATACACATCCTGTTCAGGGTTCCAGGGCACCATGCTGTGAGCTGCAAGGAACCCCATATTAAGTGATGCCAAGAACCTGGAACCTTCTTGTCCCGGGTCTACTGGAGTAGTATGGGAGCTAATCTCTTCTCTCCGTGTGCCTCCTGTGAACCATGTGCCCTTTCCTAGCACCTGTAGGCCTGTAGGCCCGCCCCATGCATCAGGCCAGAGCTGGGTAAGGCACTGGTCCAGCAGCCACTGAGGTTCATGATCCAGAGGCTCAAAGCTTTAATGCAAATTTCATTGACTTTTCCATAAGAACATGCCTGCTTCGATTCCTGATAACCTTCTCATGAGAATATGTGTTGTGTGTTGGATTGTTAAAACCCAATGAGACTTTCTTACTTTCTTAATCATGCTATTCCAAATCTGTTTGATTCAAATATGCATGAATTGGGCCACACCCACCCTTTTTTCAGTGCTGAGTATAGGACCCAGGGCTTCCTGCACACTAGGCAGGTGCTGTCCTTGCCTAGCGCTCCAACCCACCTGGGTCTTGATGAACCACAACTGGGAAGTCCCTTCAATGCCCTCCTAAGTCACAAAGCACCCTGTGACACTGAGGTGAGCCCTTCCTTCATCCTTGGTTGTCCCAGCAGAACAATGCTGTGGGGGCCCTGCCCCCTTCTCTGTCACCTGGCACACATCATGTGCAGAACCAAGACCTGAGCTGACTTAGTGAAACCCAGCAGAAATGACACATTTAAGTATAGCACACATGTACATGCACATACCCGCGCGTGCGTGCGCGCACACACACACACACACACACACACACACATACACACACACACACACACACACACACACACACACAGAGTTTGACTCTTATGCTATGACCCAGAAGGTTTAGGAAATATCCAAATTTTAAGCCCAGAATGGTGGTGCATAGACTTAATCCCAGCACTTGGGAGGCAGAAACAGGTGGATTCTGGTAAGTGTGAGGCCATTTTGCCCTACACATCCAGTTTCCCAACCTGCCAAAACTTCAGTAGTGAGACCTGGTCTCAAAACAAAACAAAAGGCTAACATTTGCCATGCCAGTGGCAGGGAAAAGGCACCATACTGCAGCCTCATTCCTTCCATCTGGGTTCTGCACCACTGGAGCCCTGGAGAACCAAAGATGACCCCTTCCCTCTGTCTCTGTCTAGCCTCTGCATTTTCCGAGAGGTACCTTGGCCTGCATGGACTCGACAACAGAGCATATGAGGTATGTTTGGCATAGCTGCTATTTGGCAAGGCAGGGGACCAGGTGAAGGTGGTCAATCTCCTATTCCCTACCCTTCCTCCCACCCCACCTCCAGTCACTCCCCCTTCCAAGGGCTGGTCCTCTCCACAAGCAAAACCTCGGGATCACCTACCCACTGAACTGGACTGGATTAATGTGACCTCTGTCTGCTCATCTGCTCTCCTGCTTGGCTTTGATGGGTGGAGAGAGAGATGAAAAAACCTATGGAACTCTGGGATGTTGGGGTTCCTGATCCCCATATCAAGGACCATTCCCCCGTGGGAGGGTGAACGTTGAACTGTGCTTCTTACTGCACCCCAGTCACTATGTTATCAGCTACACAGAGACAGAAGGCCAGCGTCCTGTGGCCAGACAGGACTCTGCGTGGACAGAGGGACAAGCTTGTTCCGTGTCACAGGATGACATGATGGTCCTCCAAGGCCGCCTGTGCTTGTAGAACCCAGTTCACTCTCTCCTCTCCCCTTCTCTCCTAAGGAAGTTGCTGTTTTCCCAAGCTGGATCCATGTTTCCCCATTCTCTCCGGGATGCCTGGCATTTCCCTCCACTCCCCACCTGCTCCCTGACCCCATCCCCCAGCTAACTCTGTTCCCTTGCTCCACACATGCAGATGACCAAGCTGGCACATCGAGTGTCAGCACTGGAGGACCAGCAGTTCCTGATCATCCACGCCACGGCTGATGGTGAGGACAGAGCACCCCACAGGTTCCCTGGTGCTGACCCTAACCCTAACCCTGGGTGGTGCTGTGAGTTTTGGCAAACATTTGCTTCTGTTCTCTTCTACAGAGAAAATCCATTTCCAGCACACAGCTGAACTCATCACTCAGCTGATCAAGGGAAAGGCCAATTACAGCTTACAGGTATGGAATGCTACCTGTCAGGTTCAATACTTAAAGCAAGATGGCCCCTGTCATGGGCACAGCAGATCACATAAGTCCCTTCAGCTGACAGCAACTCAGCTCCAGACACAAGCCACCAGCATTCCTTCCACCCCACCCTGCTCCACACTCCTCTTCTAAGCAGTGAGAAAGACCAAGACAGCATATGCACTCCCCCAGCAGTGTGATGTAGGTATGGGAAGGGCTCAAGTTGCAGCATGGGTGGTCCCTGTGAGTGTGGCCCAAGCACCACTGTGGCTACACTAGAACTACCAACCCCAGAGACCAAGCCCATGATGGTCTTCGCTGGTACCCACTCCTGACTCCTCCCAGCAATGTGCAGGGAGGATGGTACAGGAAATTGCTCTCATTTCCTTCTTGCCCTCTGGTTCCTTTGATAAGGCAGCTACAGCCTCTTTGTCTCTTAAAATGCAGAGACAAATGGCATGTTGTCTCCCTCAGACAGTATCTGTCTGGCTTTGACCACCATCTGCCTGGGCATTCAGCATCTACCTATCTGTGCCAGCCATGTATGTGGGTTGAATCAGGAAGAGGGCTTGACCTGAGGGTTGTTGAATGGTGTGGAGGACTTGGTTACATTGTATTCTACGGTGCAACACACTGGTTACATTGTATTCCGTGGTGCAACGCACTCATGATTTGTTAAGTACACTCTACACACATCATGGCACTTGTGCCTAGAAAAGAGACTCACCTGGGGCCATGCATGGCAACATGACAGATGCCCTCTCAAAGACTCAAGAGTTTGCAGTCATGACAAGCTCCAGGAGAGAGTACAGAGACAGGGGGCAAAGCAAGAAGGGGAGGAATACTACCTTACTGCCTTGTGTACATCTTGTGAGTTAAACATACATATTCCAGGTTTTAAAAAAAGATGATGCCACCCTCAAAGACACGAGAAGAATACAGGATTCAGAGTGAGACTGAGCTTAGAGAAAAGGCAAGATTCCAAGTCAGGCTTGGCTTCTATGCTCATGCATGTATGATTGGCACAGCGCCTGTAGAGGACAGGTTATGTCATTGCACTGGCCACATACAAAAGAGCCAATCTGCATGACATGTCTGTAGTATTCAATTCTCACAATTTATGAACCAGACTTTATTCAGTTTTCCTTCCCACATCACCTGGACCCAAGATCCAGCCCAGTGAGTGTGCACTAAGCCAGCATGTGAGGGTCCAGACAGGAGGCGACCTGGGCCTCATTGTCATCCTCAGAGAATCACTTAGCCAGAAGTCTGTTTCTCTCTCTGTCTCTATCTCTCTCTGTCTCTCTCTCTGTCTCTGTCTGTCTCTGACTCTCTGTGTGTGTATTTCTGTCTCTGTCTCTCTGTGTGTCTGTGTGTGTCTCTGTCTCTCTCTGTGCATCTCTTTCAGTCTCCCTGTCTCTGTCTTCCTATCTCTCAGTGTTTCTGTCTCTCTCTCATTCTCTCTCTCTCTCTCTCTCTCTCTCTCTCTCTCTCTCTCTCTTTCTCTTTCCCCCGCCCCTGTGTGTGTGTGTGTGTGTCTGTAGCTCCCGAATGTTATACTCAGGTTGTAAGTTAGGATAAGTAGCTCTGGCCAGAGAGTCTGCTAAATGAGGCATTTCCCAGTTTTCTCACCCAGTCCTTACTATACCCACTGCCCTTGGCGAGGGGAAGAAAGATACCAAGGGAAGAGCTCTTGGGGAGACTGATCAGTTTTCATGACCTGTTAGGGCTTCAAGAGCCCTCTGCCTGGCACAGAAACATAGCTCCCCAGAGCAGAGGGCACTGAAGCTGGGGCCCCAGCAGCTAGGAATGATCCTGCAGCCAGACTTCAGTGTGGGGTCCCTGCTCTTCCTGCACTGCATATCCCCCCCCCCATGCCTCCAGCAGTCAGTCTCTTCAGGAGGGTGAGGTGTGGGTGAGAAACCTTTCTCTCCTCCCTTCACAGATATACCCAGATGAAAGTCACTACTTCCACAGCATGGCACTCAAGCAGCACCTGTACAGGTCCATCCTTGGCTTCTTTGTGGAATGTTTCAGGATCCAGGACAAGCTACCAGCAGCCACAGCAAAAGAGGATGACGAGGAGGACTAAGCACGCTTGAGACCTAAGCACAGACATGGCTCTTTCTACAACAATATGCAACTGAGGAATCCCCCCCCACCCTCCCTCCAAGGGCAGTGGGAGTGGAGGTGCCGGCGTTCCATAGCATGTGTCTCGATACCGAAGGCCATTTGGTGGTGGGCACCAAGCTCCAGGTGGAAACGAGTCACCACACAGCCTGGAACAACCCCACCTCAGCAGCACGGCCTATTCCTGGCCCCAGTGACTGGCACATCCCATGTCCCTCCCCCAAGGGACAAAGTGAAGGACAGATGACAGTGAGGGCACACTTTGAGCCTGAGAGAACTGACCCTTTAGTTCGAGCTTTCTCTCTGTAACCTTGAGACCCACCATCTGCATTCACGCACTGCATTTCTGTTCCCACCGGTGAGTCCTGTCTGGCATCCTGTCTGACAGAGCTGCTTCGTGGGAATGGGACAGCATGGTTGTCTCTGCAGTGCCCAGACATGCCAGGCCCCTCTCTGTTGTTAGAAAAGCCCACTGTTCCTATCTGCACCCAGAAAACAGGTCTTTTATGTACAAAGTAAGACTACTGCTCTGCCCATGGTTAATCTTGTAGAACTGCTTTGTGTTTTTCTATGGTTTAACTGGATACTCCACCATCTCTACTGTCTCACTCTGAGTTTCTTTCTGTCTTTTGTTGCTTTACTTACCATGTTGCTTGTTTGGATAAAGAGATTATTCTGGAACACCTACTGTCTCTGTTAAACTTGGTGGAGCTACTGCAGACACCAAGGACACAGAGCACCCTGCAGCCCTCACTGAAAGTCAGTCAGTAAAACCTTCTACCCCTGAGTGGCACTAGGACTTGCCTGTGGATCCACCACTCATCACATGTATCCTTACAACTGCTACCCTTTCCCCCTCAATCAATTGTCCAGTCTTTTCAGGCGACATTTGCTTAAAAACCACAAGACTGGGTTCCACTCCTAGGTCTGCCAAGTAAGCCAATGTCATGAGTATCCCACAAGCAGTATGGGAGAACTTCCTGTCAACACCAGCCCCAGAGATGGCTCCTCCCTCCTGCTCTGACAATGAGTTTGGTGAGCTTCCTCCAACCTCATCAGCCCTGTAAGATATACACCAACCAGATGTGTGACCGCTGTC
Source organism: Uromys caudimaculatus (assembly GCA_028551405.1). Lineage (NCBI taxonomy): Eukaryota > Metazoa > Chordata > Mammalia > Rodentia > Muridae > Uromys > Uromys caudimaculatus. Next base: position 147,422,809 of record CM052700.1, read on the forward strand.
ACCATGTATATTTCATTTCGTTGTATATAAAGCTAGAAATGTGTGTCTGGTGTCTGTGCAGCCCCGCCCCCTCCGAGGCACTAACCTTGTGTTGAGTTTGCATGCAGACACCTCTCTGGCTGATCGGGCCTCTCCAAAAGCACCAGTTTGAAATATACCGATCACCATCACTCTCTTTGGGGATTGTTGGTGACCTGTATGTCAGTTTTCATTGTTCCAGGACACTCCTTCTGGGGCATCCTGAAACCCTGCCTCAGAGGTGTGACCATGTTTACTTTTTGTTGTTGTTATTGTTGTTGATGTTCGGGGGCTTTGGTTTCGTCCACATGAGCTTGGAGCATTGGTTCTTGTTAGGTTTGTTGGAAGAGTTGCATCCTGGGGCTTTCCATAGGCAATGCATCACCACTGGAGAGAAGGGACCTCATGCTGACAGACAGAATGTGCTTTCACTGCTTCAACAGGTTTGGCCGATGGCAAAGCCCAGGAGAGCTGAAAGGGGAGCCAGCTCTGGCTGCAGGAAGGGTCAGGGAGCCGCTGGGATGTGGCATGGTAGCGTCTGTCATCCATGGAATAAAACATTATTTTATCACTCAGGTTGTTTTTCTCTTACTTTCCTCCATTGACTCCTGTCTTAGTCAGGGTTTCTATTCCTGCACAAACACCATGACCAAGAAGCAAGTTGGGGAGGAAAGGGTTTATTCAGCTTACACTTCCACATTGCTGTTCATCACCAAAGGAAGTCACGACTGGAACTCAAGTAGGTCAGGAAGCAGGAGCTGATGCAGAGGCCATGGAGGGATGTAACTTACTGGCTGGCTTGCTTCTCCTGGCTTGCTCGGCTGGCTTTCTTATAGACCCCAAGACTACCAGCCCACAGATGGTACCACCCACAAGGGGCCCTCCCCTCCTTGATCACTAATTGAGAAAATGCCTTACAGCTGGATCTCCTGGAGGCATTTTCTCAACTGAAACTCCTTTCTCTATGATAACGTCAGCTTGTGACAAGTTGACACAAAACCAGCCAGTACAGAGCCTTAGAAAGGTAAGGCTGAGAGGGCACGAGGAGAGCTTGCTGGAATGTGCAGTACCTGCTGTTCCCACTGGAGGTGTTCTGTGGTCATCTAGAACTTGAAAGAAGCATGGTGTGTGTGTGTGTGTGTGTGTGTGTGTGTGTGTGTGTGTGTGTGTGTGTGTGTGTGTATACATGTGTGTGTGTGAGAGATGTTCAATTTTTCTTCAAATTAAAGGAAATTCTCTTAGTTACTTTTCTGCTATTATGAAGAGACACCATGATCAAGGCAACTTATGAAAGAAAGCATTTAATTTGGGGCTCACAGTTTCAGAGCGGAGCATCAGTAGCTGCTTAGGGAGAGTAGGACTTCATATGCCCCTCCCACATCTATGACAGAACACTGACAGCCCACTCTTGTGCTGGTAACCACAGCTGCTGTGAGTTTTTAAGTGTAACAGACATATGTTACCTAAGAAACAGCATTCACAGCACTCTCTCCCCACCCTCTGGCTCTTCTAGTCTTTCCTTCCATCTAAATGTTGTTTCTGTACCCTGGAGTGGGTGATGTAGAGATCTCAACTAAAGATGAGCACACAACAATCTCTTATTCTCAGGACTTTGGTCCAGTATGATGCTCACAGCAGAAGAACCTCCTCTGACCAAAGCCATCAGCAGCACTGACTTGTGGACATCATCATAAATATTTAGAAGGCAATTTAAGGCATACAGCAAACCCATTCAGCTAAGCAGCAATAGTGGCTTCCCAGCAGGGCCTCTGCCCACCTCAGCCGTGGCTTTTGACCAGGTTTATAGTACATGAGTTCCTTCCAGTGGAGTCAGCCTCAGATCCAATCAGCAAGTGGTTGGTCATCCCCATAACAATCATGCCACTGTTACGCCAGCGGGCACATCTCCCTGGCTGCTTGCTGTGCACACTATGTCCACAGCTGGGGAAGACTGCTGATGACCTTTCTCCCTTAGTGGCCTGCATTCTGGCACTGTGACAGCTAGCCATGCTGCCAGCTCAGTTCCAGCTCTATTTTCTCTGTGCCCCGAAACCTAAATGTGCAGTGTCTTCAGCAAAACATGTTTGAAATACTCATTGATCCTGGAAATTGATGTGTAGAGAGTCCTGAATACATCAAGTAAAACCCATATAAGTCGGGGGCTTAGCATGGTGGCTACACTTGACATCGCAGCACTTGGAAGGGAGAGAATGGAGTTCAAGGTACTTCTAAACTACATAACAAGGTCATGCATGGCCACAGGGGGAAAACAAGAAAAGAAAGGAGAGAGAAAGAGGAGGAGGAGGAGGAGGAGGAGGAGGAGGAGGAGGAGGAGGAGGAGCTGGAGAGATGGTTAAGACCGATAGCTGTTCTTCTATAGCAAACCAGAGTTTGATTTCCAGCACCCACATGGTAGCTCACAATCATCTGAACTGCAGTTCAGGATCTAACACCCTCTTCTGGCCTGTATG
>CM052700.1:147425397-147501823 GCA_028551405.1 Uromys caudimaculatus
GAGGAGGGAAGGGGAGGAAGGGGAAGGAAAGGGAAGGGAGGAGGGGAGGGGAGGAGGGGAAGGAGAGGAAGGGAGGAGGGGAGAGGAAGGGGAGGGGGAGGAGGGGAGTGGAGGAGGGAAGGAGAGGAAGGGAGGAGGGGAGAGGAAGGAAGGAGGGGAGAGGAAGGGAGGAGGGGAAAGAGAGGAGTGGAGGAGGGGAGGAAGAGAGGAGGGAAGGGGAGAAAGGGAGAAGGGGAGGAGAGGAGGGAGGAGGGAAACAAGGGGAGGGGAGGAGGGGAGGAAGGGAGAAGGGGAGGAAGGGAGGAGAGAAACAAAACACACAGTGGTGGCAGCTGGATTGAGAGTATTTGCAAAGTGCTGCACAGAAAACCTGACTTAGCCTGGAGCTGCTGCCCTGTATTTACTCCCTAAAGGCTGACAAGGGCAGGGGGGTAGAGTTTGTCTGTGTTCCTCAAGGAGCCAGGACTACAGTCAGGCACTGTGGCCTTGCGGGCACCTCATTTTCAGACACAGAGGGTCAAATGTTTCTTGTTTACTGCTTGAGCAAATGCTGAGGCCTTGGGGTTGGAGTGCTGCGGGAAAGGGAGCCAGAAAAAGGACACCCAAGCAGACTGGTGGTCCCCTGTTCAGATTCAACAGGAAGAAAATGTTTAAACCCAGATACTGTAACAGGGTTCTGGCCACCTTCTGGGTGATGGGGCTTAGGTAAATTATTTAGAGGCACTGAAGCTGTCTCCAGCTGGGAAGCAGAAATTTTAATAATCGAAACTGGGCTGTGGCTGTGAGTTGAATCCTGAGTCATCTGAGCATCACCTGTCATCAGACATCCCGAGGCAATCTCCTGAAGCAGCCGTTGGGGGACTGAGACCCAGGGGCAAACCCCATGGGACCCCAAGTTCCGGGGCTACAGCTATTTATACCACAGGCAACTGTGCAGGGTGTTGTTCCCACAACAGGTACCCAGAGCCTGCTCCTGCAAGCCCAGAAGGATCAAGGAGCAAACTTAGAGCAAATTAGGCAGACTTCTATAAACAAGAAATAAAAGCACAAGGAAGGATTGGTTGCTGTCAGGGGACCCCTGGAGAAGGTAACATTTAAGCCAAGGCTGAGGCCAGGGGGGCAGGGAAATGACCCAGGAAGTGGGTGATGGCACAGGAGCCCCTGCCCAAGAACCCCAGTGTTGTCAGGGTGAGGAGGAAGCCAAGATGGAGGCAGGAAAAGATCCTGACCTGGTGCCCTGCCTACCTGGCCAGGTGAAGCCTCTCAAGGACATCTGCCACAGCCTGTCATCTCAGCGGCTCCCTCTCACCTCAAGGCCAGCACAGACCCCTCCTGTGGACTCGCCTTGATGGTGGCTGTGTGACATGTACGCCAGCAAGGCTGCTGGGACACAGGAGGTATCAAGGCCTGGCGTTGCTGCTGAAGGGTAGCTCTGCCCATCTCAGCGTGGTTGTGCTGTCTCCCAGCCCCATTTCCTTACTTGCTGCCCCCAGGGAATCTGAAATCACACACATCTCTGCCTTACTGGCTCAGTCACTGAGCCAAGGCATTAGATAGGATCTCTACTGTCAGCCCCCAAGTTTTCTTTAAGGGCCTTACCACACTGGAGTGTAACCATGAGACCAGCCATGGTGGAAGAGACTTCAGAGAAGGCAAGAGGCTCTACAGTTCCTGTGGACACCTGACCCTCCCCTCCCCTCCCCTCCCCTCCCTCCTTCTCCCTCTCCCATACCTCTCTTCCTCTTGGTCTGGCTCTTGCCACTTAATCTGGATTACTCAGCTGCCATCTTGCGAGGACATCCCCATGGTCCTAAGCTGATTTCTAGGTGGCTCTGAGGCAGGTAGATAAGGAATGAACTTGAACAGGGGCTTCCCAGCTCCGTGGTGCTGTGTGAGGGTTGTAGTCCGAAGGACCAGCTTGATAGAGTCACAAGAGACCCTGAGCTGGAGACATGGCAACCAAGTGGATCTCTGACACTCTGAAACTAGATCACAGATATATATTGTTCTGAGCTGACAAGTGTTTACTCCAACACACATTTGAGTCCCCAGTGCAGGAGGCCATATCTCAGCTGCTTCGTGGGACCAAGGGATTCCCTTGACCTGATCACAAGACACCAGAGGTCTCACCTATCCAAACCCTCTATGATTGTGTGTCTGGGTAGACAGTGGAGGAAGTTCTGTTGGGTTAAAGGGGGTCCCATGTCTGCCCCAGGGCTCAGGCCACTGGGAGAGGCGAGATGTGGGAAGTTTGACCGAGCTCAACCCATGCTGCCGCCAAGCAGATATCAGGCTGTGAGAAGCCGTGGGACACCACCCAAAGTGGGGGAGCGGCCTGGGGTCCCAGAGACTACATGGAGCTGGCTTGGGGATCCTGGACCTGCGATGAGGCCAGGACTATCTGGTTCTCAGGCTCTTGGGCACCCAGGCGCCGCTGGATGCTGCGGAAGAGCTGAGAACGGAGTGGGGGCCCATGGTCTGGCTCTAGCCCAGGGCCGAGGGGCAAAAGGGGAGAGGAGCCCAGCTGGGTTCTTCCAGGGATGAGTTCTTGGCTTGTCGGTGGCTGGCTGGCTTGGTCTGGTGGAGGTCATGGCTAGGAGCTCTGAGAAGCCTTCTGCGGGAGACTGGACATGGCTCTTTAGACGAAGGCCTGTTCCATTGTTCCCCACAATGGATCCCGATGAAAAGAGACAGTCCGTGTTTTTAAGGTGTTTACTGTCATGGCGGAGAGTGGCGATGAGTAAAACCATACCCCGCTTTCTCAGGGCAGGCCTGAGGTTAAATATCTTTTGCAGGGAGGAGTGTCTGAGAAGGGGAGTGGATTGGCTAAGCCTCCAGGCCTTTAGGTACCTCATTAAAATGGAGATATGTCGGGCAGTGGTGGCGCACGCCTTTAATCCCAGCACTTGGGAGGCAGAGACAGGCGGATTTCTGAGTTCGAGGCCAGTCTGGTCTACAGAGTGAGTTCCAGGACAGCCAGGGCTATACAGAGAAACCCTGCCTCAAAAAACAAAACAAACAAAAAAAAAAATGGAGCTATGTCTTCAAGCTATGTGACCACAAGTCCTCTACCTGTGGCAGGGCTTAGGGCATTGCCTTTATGTGACTGATGGCCACAAACCTATGGAGAGCTGCAGCCTCATGTCAGGAGCCAGGGGCAAAATGCCTACTGTCCTTTGCATGGTTATTCCCTGCTGAGGATCCCCTTCTGGGTCACCAGGGTTTTAAACCTTAGCTTAACCAGAAACCAGGCTGCCTTTCACAGTCCTACAGTTCTATGGTTGCCTGCAAGCCTTTCTGTGCCTTGTGGCCCTGGCTTGCCCTCCAATTGCAGACAGTTTCTTCTGTGTCAGCCAGAGTCACACAAGCCAGCAAAGGCCTTGACATTCAGTTTTATATGGCTAAATGTGGCTTAATGGCAGGCAGGACTGGCTTCATATCAGATAATAGAATCTCACAGTTCTGGTGCTGGTCTGACAGCTGCTAGCATCTACAGAGCCAAAGAAGTGGCAGCCAGGCCCCCTCTATGTCTTCAGTGTAAAGTCAAGCCATGAATTCCCAAGGTCACTTGCCCTGACATGCTATCATTCAGCTCACTGTGATGTGCCATGCTTGCTAACTGGTATTTCTCCAGTCAGACTGAATTCTTCATGTTTCCCAGAAACAGTGTCACACATGACTGTCACAGAGAAAGAAGTGACCACAGCTAGCTAGCTGCTCTGTTCCACTTGTGACTTGTGTCTCAGACCCTATAAATAACATGTCAGATGTCACTAACTCCCAAACTGCATGGGGTGGGGGAGCCCGAATGTTCTGTTTTATAAACTGGCAGTGGTGGTGCGGAAGGGAGCACCTGGGAGAGTCTTGGCCAAGGCGTTACCTCTGAGAGTCAGCTGCAAGATGGGCTTGTTATAATAGAGAGTTTATTTGCAGTAAGGGGACCTGGAGAAGGGGGTAGAGGCAGAGGAAGGAGGAGGACAGAGAAGGAGAGAGAGAGAGAGAGAGAGAGAGAGAGAGAGAGAGAGAGAGAGAGAGAGAGAGAACCTTATATGTGAGCCAAGCTAGTACCTGGCTGTTGCTAGGTGACTGTTGGGTGGAACTTAACACTCTGGTCACTTATCATTGTCCTGAATAGAGACTCCATCTAATTAATGTGTGTGGCTTCACAAAACCATCCCGAACCAGGAAACAACCAGAGGAGATGGAGCCGATCCCCGTGGACACACAGTGAGCACAGTGTACCCCTGAAGACCACTAGTGTCACACTCAAGGGGTAGAGGACAGTTGGCAGGACCTTAGCCAGTTCTCACAGTGGGCAGAGCCCCAAAAGTCTGTTTTCCAATAAAAGTCCTTCCACATGTTCTGCCTATAATAGCACCCCTGGGCTTTGAGAGCAGGAATATGTTATCAGCTGAGTGCATAGGCCTGAGTTCTTCAAGGCAGATCTCTACCCAAGAAAGTCTAGGAGTCCAAGCTTCATCCCAGCACTGGGATGACATAGACCATGTCAGCACCTGCCCTGGGAGTTTGCTCACTGGTACAAAGGACCTTCCAGAAAAACCCCAATATAGGGCCAGTGAGATGACTCAGCAGGCAAATGCACCTGCAATCAAGCCTGAGGACATGAATCTGATCTCCTGGGCTCCCCAAAAGTACCCTCTGATTACACATATGTATTCACATACTACATAAACAGCAAAACCACCCATGCAGGATGAAGTCCTCCCAGCTAACCAGACAGCCAGACAGAAGGGTCTGCTCTGTCTCACTGCCTCACCCTCTTAGGCCTCTGTCCAGACCCTCTGGGAAGTTTGCCCCAGTGGAGCCTCTTTTAGGTGGCCAGAGCCCAGTGTCACAGGAGGGCTTTAAGTGAAGTATCAGTTGGTAGTGAATCTGGCCTCCCCACCCCTGGGTCTCAGCCACATGCTTCAGCATCTCTCTGTCTTAGCTTCATGGTGGCATCTGATCGTGATGTCCATCTTGATGTTACCCAGGGTAACACTGGGGACTTGGAAAGCAGAAGGGCTGACAGCAAAGTGGGGTCAGCAGAAGCATCTACAGACGCTTCCCATCGTTCCAGAGTGAGGAAACTGCCTAAGGCACCGCCCGAGTGTCACCTCCTTAGCTGCACTGGGCCCCTGTACCATGTTGGGGGTGGCCTGGACCAAGCGCCAGGCCAAATCCCCAGTTCTACACAGCACAGCCCCACTGCATTTTCTTCGTGTCTGGAACCATGAAGCCACAAGTACCCAAGAAGCCATTTACCCCATCCTGCCAAGCTCCCTCCACAAGCCATGCCACCATATTCTCCTGGGGAGGAGACAACCTGGAAAACACATTTACCAGTTGTTCAACCTACTGTCCTCTCTCCTTCCTTGGGTCATTCCAAGTCTCTAGAGATCCAGTTCTCCATGCAGAGCCAAAGACTGTCCTGGTATAGAGTGGATATACGTGATAATTTGGAGAGCCTGAGGCTAGGTCCAACAGCTGGGCAGAGCTACATAATCTTGCTGAAGTCCCATGGAAAGATAAGCTCTTTATCAAATATCAGAGCCAAGTCCTCCTTGGCAGATGATAATAAAAAGTGAGTGGCTGGGCCGGAGAGAGGGCTCCACTGTTAAGAGCACTGAAAGCTCTTACAAAGAATATGAGTTCAATTCCCACACCCACATGTTAGTTGTGGTGGCTTGGATGAAGATGACACCTATAGGCACATATATTTGCATGTTTAGTCCTCAGTTAATGACCTGTTTGGGAGGAAGCATGTCACTTGGGAGTGGACTTTGAGGTGTCAAAAGCCAACACCAGCCCCAGTGTGTCCCCCTGCCCTTTCTCTTCCTCTGTCCTACTCTTGGTGTAGACTACTCAAGGCCTGAATCCTAGACATGCATGGGGGCTCAGTAACTGTGCTAATTAACTTTATGTTATTTAACACAGACTAGAGTCATCTAAGAGGAGAAAACCTCAATTGAGAAAAATGTGTCCGTAAGATCAGGCTGTGTGCGAGCCTGTAGGGCATTTTCTTAATTAGAAATTTATGGAGGCAAGTCCAGCCCATTGTGGGAGGGGCTGCCCCTGGAGGTAGGTCCAGTCCATTGTGGGAGGAGCCGTCCCTGGAGGTAGGTCCAGCCCATTGTGGGAGGGGCCGCCCCTGGAGGTAAGTCCAGCCCATTGTAGGAGGGGCCGCCCCTGGAGGTAGGTCCAGCCCATTGTGGGAGGGGCCGCCCCTGGGCTGGTGATCCCAGTTCTATGAGAAAGCAGGCTGAGCAAGCTATGTGGACTATGGGCAGCACCTCTCCATGAACTGCGCATTAGCTCCTGCCTCCAGTTTTTGCTCTGTTTAAGTTCCTACCCTGACTTCCTTCTGGGATGGGCTGTGATGTGGAAGTGTAAACCACATAACCCTTTCCTTCCCAACTTGCTTTTGGTGTTTCATCACAGCAATAGTAACCTGTTGGGAGCATAAAGGTCTTTTTGCCCACAGATCTCTAGGAAAAATAGGAATGTTAATCACGCAAGGGTGTTCTCTTAATAGAGGGGATAAAATGCTAGTTTTCTGCCCACACGGCTGGGAGTGGATTTTGTTAATACCCTGGTGACCTTTCTGTTGTCTTTGGAGGCAGACCTCTCCCAGAACGTTTATCCCAGACTCTTCCTCCTAGACCTTTATCTTCATCTTACATTCAGTAGAATCCATCGTTAGGGGAGATGTCACAAGTAATTCGTGGCTCGATGACCTCTATGCTATCGGTCAGAGATCACACTAGATTCTAGGCCTTTTAGCTTTAGAGCCCACACTCATGGTCGCATGAACTTTGTAAAGGAGTTTCTAAGTCGTCACACCTTAAGCTTCATTGTGCACCTGGAATGGGACCGATGGTCGTTGCCCAGAAACTTCTTCCCAAATTGTACTGTTTAAAATATGCTGACAACAACTGCCTGGCATCACACTCTCCAAGCTGACCCAGGAGAACGGAGTCAGTCTGAAGTTTCCTTTCTCACCTCTTAACGGTTTGCTTCCCTGCCTGGACACCTGCACAACACACACACACACACACACACACACACACACACACACCAGTAACCCAAGTTGAGACAGTGACTTTCAGGCTCTGGTTTTGAGAGAACTAACACTACTCTGTCAATTTGGACACTTCATCAGGTAGGCTCCCATTCCAATGGACTCTATCTCAGGCCCTGGGTGGAGTGGGTCTGTATGTGACCTGAAGAAGGGAAGGACTCATGGCTGTGTCCCAGTCACCGTGGCCTGGGAGGACACTGCCCATCACAGGGAGCCCTGGGTCATCAGATGTGTGTGAGTTCCATTCTGCTCCGTGCCCTGCAAGGCAGCCAGCTGCGCCTCCTCATCATGTTTATTGCTCTTTGCATCCAAGGAAGGGACTCGCCATGGCACTGTAGCCTCTGCTACAGAGAAGGCCTGGAGATGCTGACTCCTGGATCCTGAGGTGGGGATCAGGTAGCCAGGAGCAGATTGGCCTTCACAGGTCGAGGGCAAAGCTCTGAGGGTCTGTGAATGCTCCAGGTTGGCAGCCAGTCACCCAGGAGCTAGTCAGGACCACAGAGAGAGCACCTGGTTTAGGCCCTGGGAGCTGTCCAGCATGGATACTCAGAGGGTGGTGGTGTTCAAACTGTCATCTGAGATTGGCCAGCAGGTGGCAACAATGGCCACACTCTGGTCTGGGTCTCAGAGGTAGGTTAAGAGCAGGCAGCAGTAATCCCAGGACAAGGACATCTAGTTTTCAGATGCCCCCCACCCCAGGCAGTGCTACTGCATCTGGGGACACACACACACACACACACACACACACACACACACACACACACACACACACTTTTCTTTACTAAAGCAGGGACCAGGAGCCAAGATTCCTTGGGAGAAAAAGATGGGTCTCAGGCAAGCCTTACTGGACAGGACCTGATGTCCAGGGCATGCCCCCAAGGGCAGCAACTCTCTGATTACGTATGGGCACCGTGCTGTGGAACCCGGGTGTAGCCTGTGCCCCTGACACGTCCATCTGAGGAGGTCACTGACACGTCAGGCTTTGGGACTCTGTACCGACTTGTCTGCACTTGAGATCTGCCTGGCCACTACCTGCTCTAGGTCGAAGATGTGGCAGGAAACTGAAGAGGCCAAGACCTCACCCAGACCCCAGGAGAACAGGTCCTAGGGGCTAGCAGTTGGGGCAGAAAGTTGTCCCTGTCTGCATAGTCTCTTGTCTATCACAGCAAAGTACAGCATGTCTGGGCTAAGCCTGTGGGAAGCTGTTCTTCCCTGTGCAGGAGGCTCAAGTCTAAGGTCAAAGTGTGGCCTGTGATTTCAATTCCTGGCTTGTGGCTGGGCAGTGGTGGCGCATGCCTTTAATCCCAGCACTTGGGAGGCAGAGGCAGGTGGATTTCTGAGTTCGAGGCCAGCCTGGTGTACAGAGTGAGTTCCAGGACAGCCAGGGCTACACAGAGAAACCCTGTCTCGAAAAACAAAACAAATCAATTCCTGGCTTGGAGTACCAGCCACTCCCCTGTACTACCACATGACCATCCTTCTATGTCACTTTCTCTTCTTGTGGCCCCAGTTAGAGCTGGGTGTGGTAACACATGTGTAGCAGCACTCAGGACACAAAAACAGGAGGGTCATGAGATCAAAGCCAATGTTGGCTGCATAGCTAGGAAGTGGAGAATGCTGTAGGAAAAGCCAAAGGGAAAGGACAGAAGCGGACTAAACAAGCTAGGCCCCGTACAAGCCAGGTACCAACACCCCCTTGCTGAGGGCCTCTCTGCTGACTACAGTCCCCTTCTGAGGAGCTGTGTGAGGACTCAGCACAGAGATGAGAATCCAGGCTATCTGATGACAGTCACCAGGGTTGCTCTGGCAGAGGCTGCTGAGATAGCTGCAGCCCAACATGGCACATGCTCACCAGGAGATAGGATCTCAAGCCCTGGGGAAGGTGGATGGGCTGGCGTGGAGCCTGTCTGCTCTCAGGCCGCACCTGAGTGTAGCCTTCCTTACTTTTAAGGACAAGGGGACTCCATTGGGCTCTACTGAGTCTCACTTGTCTGTGTCCAGTCCTAAATTAATCTTTTTTTGAATGATTTTGATTTCATTCCCTCCAAAATTAGAACTACTCATTACTGATCATTTTAGTTCAAAATATTTTGATCAAAAGCCTTGCAAGCATTCTAATGGGATTTGGGACACATCTGTTGGGGATTGGTTCTAATGCTTTGTCTTAATTCGGCTCCCAAAATCACATGGGAATCTACTTGTCCAGATGCTGAGGGTCCCTGTCTCCAATTGGTTTTTGATTAGTCAATAAAGTTACTAAAAGCCAATGGCTAGGCAGGGAGACAGAGGCGGTACTTTTAGATTTCTGAGACAAGGGACTAAGGGAAAAAGGGGCAGAAGCACTATGACTGGGAAGCAGAGACTTAAGAGCTACAGGAAAGCATTCAACCATGTAAGCATCTGGGAAGCAGCGCCAGGGGCCACTCCCCTTATTGGGTCTGGGGTAGCAGAGATGAAATGCAGATTTAGCAAGTATTAACTCAGAAATATCAGAGGGCAGTGTGTTAGCCATGTGGAGGTTCAGGAGTGACTCAGCCATTGGGCTAGTTAAGGCATTTAAAACATAAAGTGTGTGTGTGTGTGTGTGTGTTTTCATTCATGAATCCAATGCTGTTGGGCAATGCACAGCCATGCACACACCTGCTGGGAACATAGAGCAGACCGTAATAATTTACCACTGCCCACATCCTTGTTGCTCCTGGGACCGTTAACAGAGAAGACGGTGGTTTGATAAAAAACAAGGCCCCATCCCCTTACATGTCTGTAATCAGGAGGCTGGCGGGTCTTACTAGAAACTAAGAGGTCACCCCTCAGCATGCCTTTAACTCTCTAGCACTTGGGAGGCTGTGGTAAGAGGATCACAAGCTTGAGGCCAACCCGGGCTGCACGGTTGTTCCAGTGTAAAACAACAAAATACAACAAACCGCAGAGGTCCACAGCCTGCAGAAATGCCAGGGGGCAACTGTCATCTGCTTGCCCTGGCCACCATTCCTCAGACTTGTAGGATTAGTCTTCATGCTCCAGCTGTCTGCCTCTGCTGTGTGCCACCTCTGTGGGGTAAAGGGGTTTTGTGGCTTTCAGTACAGCATCTAGACACTAACACAGGCTAAACCCTCTCATCTCTTGGGCCCCTTTCTCAGGGCACATGGGAGTCCAACTGGCTCACCTGAATAAACTCACCACTTCAGGGACTCAGCCTTCACTCTGCCTGTGTTCCATATGCCACTGACACCTTATGGCAGTCATTGCTTCTGTGGAATAAACTCCAACATTTCCTAAAACTAGTCTTTCTCTCAGAGAGCATCTAGCTTCTCTCGTAGGCTGGACTGGCTAGTTTTGTGTCAACTTGACACAAGCTGGAGTTACCACAGAGAAAGGATTTTCAATTGAGAAAATGCCTCCATGAGATCCAGTGCTAAGGCATTATCTCAATTAGTGATCAAGGGGGGAGGGCCCCTTGTGAGTGGTACCATCAGTGGGCTGGTAGTCTTGGGCTCTTTAAGAAAGCAGGCTGAGCAAGCCAGGAGAAGCAAGTCAGTAAGTTACATCCCTCCATGGTCTCTGCTCCTGCTTCCTGACCTGCTTGAGTTCCAGCCCTGACTTCCTTTGGTGATAAACAGCAGCATGAAAGTATAAGCTCAATAAACCCTTTCCTCCCCAGCTTGCATCTTGGTCATGATGTTTGTGCAGGAATAGAAACCCTGACTAAGACATAGGCTTTTCCAAAGTAGAGGAGAAACCAGATTACAACAGGCAACCATAAGCCTCCTAGGGTCCATGACAGCCTGCCAGAAAGGGCACAGAAAACAAGCAGCAGGAAAGTGGGGAAAAGGTGTACAAGACTCAGTACCCAGAAAAACCTGACACATAGGAACTGGGCATTCTGATTTAGGATTAGCCAGAGGCAGAAGAGTGACTGGCAATGGTGGACGGGGTGTCTCACAAGTGAGATTACATGCAACTTGGGTTTTCTTTCTAGCATGACTAAACAAGCAGAACCTTATTTGGAGGAAACTGCTCATCAACTAGAGGGGGGAAGACTGGCATCGAGGTTCAAATTCCTGCTAAAACTGATGAAGGGGAGGCAGTTGCTGACAGTGGGGTGAGTGGGCACTGGAGCAGGCCTGCAATACAGTGAGGAAGGGCAGGCAAACAGGAGAGCTGGGGGTGTGGCAGCTGGGGGAGTGCTCGCTGGCCATGCTTCAAGTCCTGAGGTCAAGCCCTAGGACCACAGAGGGCTGGCAAAGTAAGGACTGCAGTTCTAGCACCTTGCTCCTCCCAGCCAACCTCAGGTTTACCAGCTGTGCAAGCCCTCGGTTCTGGACAGCTCCTCAAGTTGTATTTCTTGGCAGCTTTCAAAGGATGCTAATTGAAAGGTTAATCAAACCAGTTATATTTCTGTTAAAGAAACATCCTGTCTCCTGCACAGGTGACAGATATGTGACATTCCACAGAGAAGGCTGTTGAACCTACATCCACCTTCTTCCAGGGTCTAAGACACAGGACGGCATGTGGCATGCTAGCAAATCCGACTGTCCCCATGTATGGATCGCTTCTGCTCATCCCGATTTCCACACTTGGAACTTTCACAGAGACAACTTCCACCAGATAAAGGCCAGCTCTGCAGGGAGTTTCTCGGGTTGCTTAGACAGAAACAAGCTTCAGAGCAGACACACCAAAGCAGCCTGTGAAGACATCGCCTGCCTGCGATCTGACCAAAAAAACTGCCACTAGGAATGTCTCAGTTCAACAGAATGTTTCTGTAGATAATAACTACATAAAACAGTCCAATGAAAAGTCACCAGAGATCAGGGCTAGCCAGGAAACATGTAGTGGAAGACGCTGGTCCTTCCTGTAGAGCAGAGCACTGTCCCCAGCATGCTTTGGAGTACAGCCTCAGTGCAGTAGGGTGGGCTCTGCCCGCTGGGGACAGGCTGTTTGCATTTAGTGGCTGTGCAGGCTTCCAGTCCACCTGGCTGGAGCCCCCTTACACAGCAGCGAAGGGTGACTGTTTATGAAATATCATCCAAACTTATTTCTCCAGGAGAAAAGTTACTTCAAAAATACTCTGCTGTGAAATTTTTCAAAATGCCAGTTTGTTGAAAATCATTTACGTTATGCAAAGAATATGAAATTTTAAATAATCACTCAATTCTAAGTTCAAAAGTACATTTATTTAAATGTGAGCAAGTTATCAATATAAAAGAAAAGTGTAAGAAATAAAAATAATCAAAGTACAAAACATCTCATATCTTTAACATCCATAATTTAGACAGCAAAGTCTTATTTACATCATTTTTATTTGTAGATGAAATTTCATACAGCTTTCTGAAAACACATAAAAACCTGGCAAATTAATCAGAAGACTTAATGTGGGCTCCTAGGCATATAATACAAAACATAATTTATGTTTCCTAGAATAAGGTCACACATCTTACACGATGCAGTCGTAGTACATCTGTCTTCCTGGTAGAGGTCTCTCCCTAAGGCAGAGCTGGAAAACAAGCCCTCTGCAGGGAGGGAGTCCTGGTTCATGCTGCCAGCAGCTACCCTGTGCTCCAGGCTCCAGGCTAGCAGCAGCAAGAGACCATCAGTTAAATTTATATGTGGCCTTGTTGAGGAAAAGTTTTCACACATAAGACAGCAGGGTCACATTAAGCCAGAGCCCCCATGGGAGAGGTAGTTCTAGAGACCACCTCCTTCTGCATTCAAGCTACCTTGTCCTGTTGTAAACTCCAACACCCATGGTATAGGCTCTCTACCTGACCCATGGGTGGCTGGGTGGAGGCACCTTGCTTAGGTCATAGCTAAAGCCTAATCCAAGGCACATTCCTGGTCCCCAAAGCCACCACAAAAACATGTCCTTAAGAGAGCTGTCACCCTAAGCATTTTATGTGGGCAACATTGAGGGCAGCAGTAGTTCTCACCATTCCTGATGCTGTGCAACCCTTTAATACCTCATGTTGTGGTGAGCTCCAACCATAAAATTATCTTCACTGCTACTTCATAACTGTAATTTTACTACTGTTATGAATTGTAATGTAAATATCCGATATGCAACTCCTGTGAAAGGTTCATTCGACCCCAAAGGAGTTCAGACCCACAGGTTGAGAATCACTGGGCTATAAGCATGGGGCTAGGCTGACCAATGTAACCTGAAAAGCAGCTCTACCATTGGAAAAAACGTGGGCCAGATGTTCTCAAGTGTAAGCCGTGTAAGGAAAAGCCTGGGGAAGATACCAGAAGATGGCTACATAAAGATCAGATGCTACAGCACACCTGCCTCCTGTCACTCCCCAGCTCAGTCTGCTTGGAGGAGGGTCCCTGCCAGGCACTTCTGCTGGCCACCAAACTGGGCCTTCTAGCTCACAGTTTACTGAGCTCTCGGGGCTAAGAGGAAGTGTTTGGTAAATGCACTCAACTGGGTGACACCACACAGATGAAGGGTCAGGGACGATATCACTCTGACCCTGGGGGCTGTTCATACATTAAAGTAACCACCTCAGCTAGGCACAGTGGCTCATGCCTACAATCCTGGCACTCAAGGCTAAAGCAAGAGGATTCCTG
Source organism: Uromys caudimaculatus (assembly GCA_028551405.1). NCBI lineage: Eukaryota > Metazoa > Chordata > Mammalia > Rodentia > Muridae > Uromys > Uromys caudimaculatus. The sequence continues at coordinate 147,439,046 of CM052700.1, forward strand.
TGAAGCCAGCCTGGGTCACAGGGTGTCAGGCCAGCATGCAATAGAGTAAAAGCTCCTCTCGAGAATCTGTGTCCTAAAAGTACTATCTGAGATTTAGTGCTATGGACTATAAACTGGCAGGCTTCTTTCCTAGGAGCCTGAAAAGTCTTAGCTGTCCAACATGTACCCAGCCACATCTGTACCTCCACTACAGTGCTGTATCAAGCTGTGTTCCACACTTCCCACCTCACGGCTGTGGAGTGTGGACAGCCCTCAGGCGTGGACTCCCATCATTTCCTATGGGGCCGAACTGTCACATCCTTCAACACCTATGTAAGTCAAACAGGTCTGTAGTTGGTCACCTGTAATAGCAAGGGGAAGGTCTGGAGACCAGAACCATGATGTCCCTTTTCAACTTGCAAATGCACCTTCAGCCTCACCTGTCCCTGCTACGTGCCCTCATAAAGGATATGATTCATAGTCCAGTGTCTGTGTGAGCACTCCAGTCAGAACAAACTCCGCATTGTGAACATCTGAAGGAACAGAACCAAAACTGTTAGGACAAGGCCACTGAGAACGCCCGCAGGTCAGTGCAGAGGTGCAGGGAGCCATACCTATTCCCCTGGCAAAGTACTCTCGACATAAGTGCAGGTCATTCTCACAGGATATTAAAATGATCTCTGACAGACTCTAGGGAAGAGAGAGAGCAAGCTCATGAGTGAGTTAGAGGGAGAAGCACCCACATGGGACAGCACTGGTTTCTCGGGGCTCTGCTCTCTCACCTTATTCTGCTTGTGCTCCATGAGCTTCCGGAAGGATGGCTGCTTGGCTAACACCTTGCCCCCTGCACACTCTACAATTGCCTTCATAGTTGCAAGGCTTGGGCAAATACCAGGGGTGATGTAGAAATACTTTGTCTAGAAGTGAACAGAAACATGTCTTTCAAATGTTTTTAATTGCATGTAACTTTTCTTTCGTTTTTAAAAAAGACTTATTTATTTTATGCATATGAATACACTGTAGCTGTCTTCAGACACACCAGAAGAGGGCATCAGATCCCATTACAGATGGCTGTGAGCCACCATGTGGGTACTGGGAATTGAACTCAGGACCTCTGGAAGAGCAGTAACCATTGAGCCATCTCTCCAGCCCCTGCATGTAACTTTTCATGAAGCTTTTTTGGGCTTTGTTTTTTGCAACAGTGTCTGTGTAGCTCTGACTGTCCTAGACTTTTTATATAGATATAGATCAGGCTGGCCGAGAACTCTGAGATCTGTCTCCAATTTAAAGGTGTGTGCCATAACACCTGCTCTACTGAGATTTTTTGACCAGATTTTCTAGAACTATGAAGGTTATGTCCCCCACTAGTTCCCTATCTTCTACACCCCCCCCCAAGAGGGGGTTAGCTGAACACTTCTCACATGGAATGTGGCCTATAGTCAGGAAAAGTAATTACTTTTAGCTGCTGTGGTCAATCTGAAAACATTTATAACTCAAGAGTCTGATAAGGCATTGCTATTGCATTAAGGACAAAAATCAAAACATTTCCCTTGATGTCATTTACCCAAAAGCAAGTTCCGAATTTCAACTAACTCTCTGTGTCTTCCATCCCCTCCTTTCTATTGTATGAATCTGAATCTGTGCCTGCTGAAGGCTATCTTGGAAATTTGCCTCTGTCCCTGAGTCTGCTTCTTTCTGTTCCTCACAAAGGGTTTTTCCTCTCCCCTTTACTGAACAACATAGAAAATCATCACATACGAAGGAACAAGGGATCCTTCACAGAAATCTTTAGCTGAGCTTTACAACGGATTAAGTCACAGACTCCAACTAACGTCCAATGATCCGGGCAACAGACAGTATTACCAACATGGCTGTTGATCAAGCAGTATTCAAATGGTATGTTCAACATTTATGATGGATATTTGTTTCTAAGATAGCTTTGAGCCCATCTGCTGTTTCCAGCAAAGATGATCAGAACACACATTTAAGCACATAGGCATCACTCTTAGGTCAGGGACACAGAAGAGTATATGATTTAAGTACAGCTATGTATTAGCTTGGGCTGTAAAAGGTGATTTCATGGGAAATCCAAAGCATGTAAGGTGATAATACATTGCTTCTTAAAGGCAGATTAAACATAATGCTTGGTACACAGTAGGACAGCAGTCTTAAGTCTCAAGCAAGCCCAGGTATATTATTAACTCCACTGTGAGGTCTAGTAAAAATTACATTCAAAGAGAATAAATATATTTTCAGGACCTCTGGAAGAGCAGTTAGTGCTCTTAACCACTGAGCCATCTTTCCAGCCAAGAAGGTGGTTTTTTTAAAAAGCCCCTACTGAATTTAAAAACAGAACGCAGAAGTTGAGGCTTCTCCCAAGAACAGAGCATAGCAGTGGAGGGGGTGGGGAACCAGCTCCAAATTACTTTTACTCTGTAGCTTCTCATGCCACTGCCTGGGGTATATAGTTCAGACCTCCTGTGGTTCAACAATGCCCACATAGAGGGCTGACTCTTGCAAAAACCTTGGGAAGCTCATGGAACAGCTATCTCAGGCCAAAAGTCCACCTAAGGGCAGCAGAGCTAACTTACTAGTCCTGACCAAAGGGGCTTTTCCTGGTCAGTCGCATGCTGAGGAATTAGGATTAAATAAGGTATTCCAAGTTACAGGTAAAAGGTAGAAACACACCTCTGTGTTTCTTCTCTGTGAGCTGAAAGTAAGGGACGGAACTGCTGATAGCACGGAAGCAGAAGCCACGCTCAGACAAAGGATAGACCTCCCAACCAGGAAAAATTGCTTAAAAATGATAGGTTTGTGCTAAAAACAAAAGGAGCTAATTATAAAGCACCATAGTTAGATATAAATACATTAAAATTGATAATGTTAAAGAAATAAAACACATAAAGATTAAAAACACAATAAAGACCTTTGGGCTCCATACAATATTATTCTAAATGGTCCTAGGGAGATGGAAGCTATGGAAGAAATTAAAACACGGCCATGTATAGTTAGGGCAACAGTAAGTTTCATTCTTATCCTAATAAGCATTTTAGACTGCTGTGTCTTTTTGAAAAAACGGGGCCTTAGAAAAAATTTCATGAAGCTTAGAGGAAACTTTGCTAAAATTAATAAATCAGAATAAAGAATATATTAAAATATTAGAGATACAAAATAAAAAAATAAAATATGGAAGCAAGAAATAAAACAGCAGCTGCAAACTTTTATAGATCAGGTTGAACAAAATACTAAGATGATAGAAACACAAGAAAAGAAAAAATACGAAACACAGATACAGGCCTTAGAAGAAAAATTAGAAAGTTTTATAATTAAAAATGAGGAAAATACTAAGATAATAGCGATATAAGAAAAGGAAAAATCTGAAGAACAGATACAGGCCTTACAAGCTTAGAAGAGAAATTAGAAAGAGTACAAGTAAAATTAAGAATTAAGAAAGATAAAATAAGGTTAAAGCTTACTGCACCACCATCTAATGAAAACCAGGAATGTCAGCCACAGGTTGTTAAAAACCAACCTTAGCCTATCTGGCTGCTAAACACAAAAGCCAGCAGACAGTGGCCACCCTCAGGAGGAATTTAGACGGCATCTAATGGAAAGGCAGAATTTAAAAACTTATAAGGATGCAACTTTAATACAAGAAATAATTCCTGAAGGCTCTAAGAGAAGTCAAACTGTCAAATGCTTTAATTGTGACAAACAAGGTCATTTAAAAAGAGATTATAGGCAAGGCATTCCTAGAAACAATGTTTTTTTTCTAGAGAAAATCCAAAAACAAGGCCCACCCTTCTGGAATGTGCAGGTGTGGCAAAGGCTGACACAGGACTAATGAATGCAGATCAAAAAGGGTTAAACAAGGAAACCCCTTGTCAAGAAATGACCCAAGAGTCTCCAATATCAAATTCAAATCAGCCATGTCAGGTCACCCAGATATCAAAGCCAGAGCACTTTCAATAGATAAAACAGAAAACTCAAGAGAGAACAAAGGCTTAATGGATACAGAAGCAAATGTAAAAAAGAGATGCTTAATAAACGAAAAGAGATAAGAAATCTCCCAGAGACAGATAAAAAGTGTTACACTGGGGAAGAGACTATGTTCTTGTTTCTACAGGATAAGAAAAACTATGGATTCCAGCCAAATTAATAGAAATCAGATTTGATATAGGAAGACCCCCCAAAGATCTCAGCTACAGACAGGAAGAAAGAAACCAAGAAGAACAATAGGACAGGCAACATCATTCGCTCATCCCTCTACATGGACAGCCCTGAAACTGGCTGAGACATAAAAACGTCTCTGGCCAGAACTCCAGCTATGTATACAGAACCCATGGATCTTGAGTCCTCAAACTGTTAGTGATGCTTAAGAAATGTATGTTAATGGTCAAACTCATGGTCACATTAGGTACTAGTTTAGTTAATTACAATAAAATGTTTTCAAGGTTATCAGTGTGGTGGTTTGAATGTGCTTGGCCCAGGGAGTAGCACTATTAGGAGGTGTGGCCTTCTTGCAAGAAGTGTGTCACTGTGGGAGAAGGCTTTGAGACCCTTCTAGTTGCCTGAGAAGCCAGTCTTATCCTGTTTGACTTCAGAACAAGATGTAGAACTCTCAGCTCCTCCTGCTCCATGTCTGCCTGGATGTTGCCAAGCTTCCTGCCTTGAAAATGGACTGAACCTCTGACCCTTTAAGCTAGCCCCAATTAAATGTTGTCCTTATAAGAGTTGCATTGGTCATAGTGCCTTTTCATGGCTATGGAAACCCTAAGACATTCAGATAATTAAATAGCTAGAATAAACAATGTTTGACAATTCAGACATACTGTAGATAATTGGTCTTCAAAATGTTTGGACATACACAGAATTTATACACATTTATAATTATTTCATTATTAAAAGTTCTTTTGATTCTGAGACATGTCTGTTCCCAACAGTACCCCCATTTCCATGTCAAAGAAGATGATGTGAACCATTAACCTCCATATGGAGTTGCTTCAATTGTGACAAGCTAGCCACTAGGCAAAGAAAATGTCCATACTTCAGCTACAGAGAAATCTGTCCAGAAAGGACAAATGGACACAGGAAGTCGACTGGCAAGCTCTGCTAAGACATATAAGTCCTTCATAATTCCTGCTTCATAAAAAAGCTGAAGGCTGAAGATAGATGCGCCAATGTTATAGGGACAATACTGACTGGAGTCTGTCTAGGCAGTCAGCTATCTCTGTCATTTCTATAATTTTTGGAAGCTGCATCCCTGCATTTCATGAATATTCAGATAATATTTATTCCTTCTCAAGTCTCTAATGGGGTTGAAGACTAGAGAGTCAGAATCTTACTATAAGCTTAAATTGTTTAGGATTTAAGATGATGTTCTAGGCCCAAGATGTTTGTAGGTTGATAATCCAAGGTAGGATAGATAATAGAACATTTTCCTTAACTGCCAAATACTGTGGACTGGACACTGTTAATGTATATCATACCTTATAGTTTCATAATTGTTGTAACTATTCAATTCATGTTGAAAGAAAAAGAGCCTTTTATTGTACTAGAAAGGGAAATTGTAGAGAATATCTTGTGTATTGTATGGATGCAACACCTGTCAATTAAAAAGACTATGGTCTATGGCATAGGCAGGAAATAGGTGGGACATGTGAGGCAGAAAGAATTCTGGGACAGAGCCAAGCACAGGAGATTTGCTGAGAAAGATATGAGGAGATGGACTCATGGTACCTGAGCACAGGTAATCAGTCACATGTCAGAATATAGGTTAAAAGTCAGAGAAGAACCTAGCTAATATGGCCAAAGTATTTGTAAATATATTTTGAGTCTGAGTCTTATTTCTCAGAGCATAGAGCTGGGAGGATGAACCAGGGCCTAAACTTTACAGCCACTTACAACACACTATGCCAAAATAGGATGAGGGCATACTTTTGCCAGTCTGTGTAAAATTCAATGCAGCACATCCTTTGGCCATAGCTGTCTGCCCAGCAGAGGAACAGCAGCCCCAATTCAGCAACTACAAACAGAAAAGGAAACCACACTGATGCTACTTTCCTAGGCTTATTACAAAGCTCTCATAAAAAAAAAGGTAAACATTTAGAAAACTCAGACCCCTGGAGGTAAAACTTAATCTTGGCTTCTAAATCATTCCTAAGAGGTTCAAAGACCAGATGATTTTTATTGACTACTTAGTTCTCTGATTAAAAAAAAAGAAAAAAAAGATTACTTCCTAACTGCCCCAAGCCTTTTATCTATCAAACATTAAAAATACACACTCCTAACATTTCAATTTAGCATTCAGCCAGAATTTTCCCAAGGACCACCTCCAGTGGAATGAGCACCGAGTGAGAACACAAGCAGAGGCCTAATGTTTGTTAAAAGTCAAAAACCAACAAGCTGGTCGTGGTGGCCAATGACAGTAGGATTTGCTGAAGGAGGCAGAGGCAGGAGGATCAAGATTTAGAGGCCAGCTTAGGACACACATAAAACAATCAAAACAAAAAGCCTAAAGTGTCTTTTATCAGTTCAATTATTCATCAACACATGCTTGGATCCCTAATCTCTGACAGATCTCTTTAGGTTATTTCAGCAATTTTTTCATTAGAGTAGAGTGTTCCTGAGACCAAGTATGGAGGCACATGACTTTAATCCAGGACTCAGGAAACAAGAGGAGCTCAGTACGTTGGAGGCCAGCCCAGTGTAATCTACACAGTGAGAACCCATCACTATCTATTAAGATGCGCTACACTCCCTTGCAGAGTGGCCATGAAGTAGAAAAGACAGCTGGGTGATCCTATCCGTCACCACTGACAAGTCTACTTGGCTCTGTGGGGGGCGTTCCTTACCAGCATACCTTAAAGAGGGGAGAGACGTGGGCTCGCTTTAAGGACTCTTCCAGACTGAAAGAGAAAAGCACTTCTGCCTCAGCATCTCGCAGGATGTAGTTCTGCTCATCTGGAAAACAGAACAGTGCATGCTCTGAAAGGTGCACCCTGCATAGAGCCAGGTCTACATGCAGGCAGGACATGCAATCCACAGCCACACTCAACATGTGACTTGGGTATTGTCCTGGCTGTTTTTATGTCAACTTGACACTCACTAGAATCATCTGAGAGGAGGGACAATTGGAAAACTTCCCAGAATATGGAACTGTATGTAAATCTGCAGGGCATTTTCTTTATTAGTGTTAGATGGGGAAGGGCTCAGTTTTTTGTGGGTGATGCCATCCCTGGGTCCTGGGTGCTATAAGAAAGCAGGTTGAGCAAGTCATGTGGAGTGAGCCAGTAAGCAGCACCCCTCCATGGCTTCTGCATCAGCTCTTGCCTCCAAGTTCCCACCCTACTTGGGTTCCTGTCCTGACTCCCTTGGGTGATAAACAGTGAGATGGAAGTGTACGTAAACTAAACCTCTTCCTCCCCAGGTTACTTTTGGTCATGGTGTTTCATTGTAGCAACAGTAATGTTGACTAAGACAAGTATATGATAGGCAAATGTTCTACTACAGAGCCACACTGCAGCCCCCAGTGTAACTGACAGGAAGGGCCATCCTGTGGATCGAGCTTCCACAGGCTGCTCATCACTCAGCTTCAATGAGAATATGGCCATTCTTGTCTACTAAGATTTTACGGTGCAGTGAGAATTGCCTATCATAGTTGAATTTCCAAATAAAATGTACTAAGAACAAAGGCTGCAGTTTGCCTTTTCCCTTGATGCCATTCAAAGACTAAACCTTTATGTCTTGTTATAGAATACAAAGACGTCAACCAAAGGAATCCCTGTGATAGGCAATAAACTTATGAGCTAATTAAAGGAATAAATAAGAAGTAGTTAAAGAACAAACTAGACAAATAGTGGGATAAATCCAAGAAAAGGCCACAACTTCTCCATTGAAAATGAGCACCCCTTAGCCAGGCAGTAGCCAGGACTACAGAGAAATCCTTTCTCAAAACAACAACCAAACCACAAACAACCAAAGAGAGAGAGAGAGAGAGAAGAAAAGAAAAGAAAAAGAAAAGAAAGCAAAGCAAAAGAGCCCTCTGGCCCTGCCCAGCACACACCGATAAACATCTGGCGCTTGAAGCACTCCTCCAGCCAGTCCGGAGTCACGATGTGCTTCACCACAGAGATGGCCGTCAGGAACTTCACTGTGCGTGTCACCTTGCTGGCAATGAGGTGGGTACACTTCTTCGTGGACTCAGCAACTTCCCCACCAAGAATGTACAGCTTCTGGAGCCACAAACACACCAGAAAGGGAACCACATGTCAGCGGAGAGTGACACACGGGACTGTCGCCTTCCTCAACTGCACTTTAGTGATGGGAAAAGCGAAGCACAAAGCTCCTCCAATGGACCCCACAGTCAACCCCACAGGAACCTGTGTCACAACACAAGTTCTCCAGACATCAGTCAGTGCATCAAAAAAGGCCAAGCTCCACAGGGCTCACCACATTCCAGGTACTCTGCACTAAAAAGACCCGCAGAAGCACATGGACCCCATCTCCAACTAATAGTGGTACAACTGGGGGACTGAGGCATACACAAGTAACAAAGACCATGCAACATTTCTGCTCAGGTTTTAGAGGTATAAAAAAAAAAGGCAGGGTGAAGGCAAAGTGGCTCAGTGGATAAAGACAGTTGCCATCAAGCCTGACGACAAAGAATACCCCTTCCTGGAACCCACATGGTTAGAAGAGAGGGCCAAATCCTACAAGTTGTCCTGTGACTTCCAGATGTGTGCTGTGGCACATGTGCAATAAATACCCTGCTCCCAACACAACACAAAGTACACAAAAGAGATAATTACATATTACATAGAAAGTGTATGAATCTAACCAGTCAGTGAATTTTTGACCCTCTTCCACCGAAACAAAGCTACCAATTACCAGATCCCACCAATCCCTCCACTGTTCTCTCAAAACACGCATTTACAAATGTTCTATTATTACTATCCACCCCCACCCACCCTACCCCAGGGTAGCCTCCTTCCCCAGAGAGCTAATCATGGGAAGACCATGTTCTCAGAGAACCTAGAGGCCCAGTGCGCTTCAAGCCTGAAGTCTCTATACTCAGCTATTAAAAATGATGACTTCATGAATTTGGCAGGCAAATGGATAGAACTCGAAAATATCATCCTGAGTGAGGTAACCCAGACCAAAAAGGACACACAAAGGTATGTACTCAGCGTGCGGATATTAGCCCAAAAGCTCAGAATACCCACGATACAAACTCAGATCATATGAAGCTTATAGAAGGAAGACCAAAGTATGGATGATAAAATCCTACTTAGAAGGGGGAAATAATAATCACAGGAGATAGAAAGAGGGAGAGGGAAAAAGGGGGTCAGGATCAGGTATGGGAAGAGACAGGAAAGAAGTCCAGAGGGCCAGAATTAATAAAAATATGTAACAGTGGGGGTGGGGTGGGGAACGGGATTGGGGGGGACCAGTAGAAAGTCCTAGATGCTAGGGAAGCGAGAGGTTCCCAGAATCCAACAGGAATGATATTAACCAAAATGCCCAACAGAGGGGAGATTGAACCTGAAGAGACCACTCCAGTAGATAGGCATGGCTCCCAGTTGAGGGATGAGGTCACCAACCCATCTCATTTTTAACCTAGAATTGTTCCTGTCTAAAGAAAATGCAGGGACCAAAAATGGAGCAGAGAATGAAGGGAAGGCCATCCAGAGACCACCCCACCGTCTGATCCATCCCATCTGCAGACACCAAACCCCAACACTATTGCTGATGCCAACACGTGCTTGCAGATAGGAGCCTAGTATGGCTCTCCTCTGAGAAGCTCTGACAGCATCTGACTAAAACAGATGCAGATACTCACAGTCAACCATCAAACTGAGCCCAAAGGAAGAGTTAGGAGAAGGACTAAAGGAGCTGAAGAGGATTGCAACCCCACAGGAAGAAGAACAATATCAACCAATAAGACCCCCCAGAGCTCCCAGGGACTAAACCACCAACCAAAGAGTACACATGGAGGGACCCACGGCTCCAGCTGCATATGTAGCAGAGGATGGCCTTGTCTGACATCAGTGGGAGGGGAGGCCCTTGGTCCTGTAGAGGCTTGATGCTCCAGTGTACGGGAATGCCAGGGGGTGAGGTAGGAGTGGGTGAGTGGCTGGGGGAGCACCCTCTTCGAGGCAAAGGGGAGGGGGAGGGGATAGGGGGTTTGCAGAGGGAAGAGTAGGAAGGGGGACATTTAAAATGTAAGTAAATAAAATAACCAATAAATAATAATAAAAAAACCTATCCTTATGGTACAGACTTTTATATTAACAAAAAAACTCAAAATGAACTTAAATGGCATTGAACAAGGTGACCTCCAATACTTTACAAACGCAATCAGTGGGGCTGTGACAGGCTGTTTCTGACCAACCATTACTGCCAGTGCCACCTCAGCAAGGAGGGTACCTACATGCAAGCTAGCCAAGCACTCACACCCCAGCCAAGCACTATGCTAATAAATGGCTGGTGTAAAGCAAAGTCAGGCCGAGAGGACACTGCTGAAGCCTTCAAACACAACTTCACCTTAATGTACTGCTGAACTTGGACAGGCTCAAACCCGGTGAAGAGCACGTAAGGTGTCAGCTCTGGAGTCAGCTTCTTAGTGGGAGGTGGCAGGTCTTCAATTCTGTGATGCAAACACACAGGACAGTGATGACTTCAAACAGGAGTTCCACCACAAAAGATGCCACCTGAAATATCCTGGAGAACCAAGCATCCAGATCATTCTTGCTAAGAATGATGCTCTCAGGTGGACATGGTGGTGCACACCTCCAATGCCAGCTAGGTACAGCCAGCAAGATCAACTCAAAGTCAGCCTCAGTACACAGTAAGTGCGAGGCCAGCTGGGCTACCTGAGACCCTTTACAACAAAAGGTAAGAAAAACGTCTACACTCCCCATCACCGTGGTTCAGTAGTACTTAAGGAAGCAGCCATTAGACCCAGTGTCTAAGTCACTGATCTATCAGCTTGCCCCACAGTGGCCACTCTTTATGTTAACATGTATTTTTTGTATTTTGTAGTAGGGCTGATGGAACCCAGAACCTCAGCACACCAGGTAAGGGCTCTACAAGTGACCATACTCCCTCACGTCAAGTTTTTAAAAACATCAAAGGCTGTTGTTACATGCAGGACAGCACACCAGGAGGGTGTCCCAGTACTTCTGTACAGTTAAGCTCTAGCCTGTCTTCACCAAGGCACACTGCAAGACATAGTTCAAATAAAAGTCTTTGATCATGTTTCAAATCTTATTTCCCAGTTTCTATGTAAACGTGATGATCTGAAAAACACTTTCAACTTTAAATGTATCCATAAACCCAAGTTTTCTTCAGCTTGTGTGTGGGTGTGGGGAGTGAGGGAAGGAGAAAGCGCTGACTGCAAATTGCTAGCCCCTCAACAGTTCCCTCTTAGCAAGTACAATGTGGAGCCAAGAGCTCTTGAGCATCCTAAGAACAGAGCCTCCTGGCTTGCTTCAGTTCAATGTTGCTTCTGCTCTCAGGGAGGCAGGACTGCTGGCCAGTCATACTGCCTCTGGATGAACCAAAAAATAGACATGTAATAACAGCCAATCAGCACGCAGAGTGCCAAGCACAGAAGTCACTCAGGAGTCTGTGCTCTCTTTCCCAGGGTGGCCTCCCTGAGAACTGGAGAACCCAGTGTGGCCCAGCACAGTGCACTTGGAACACTGCAGGAGGCAGCCTGACTCCCCACAGTGCTGCTGCTTCGCACATGGTTTGGGTAAAGTTCTGCTTGAGAAAAAGGTCCTGGTTTTTATTTGTAATAAGTGAGTGCTTAATCACTAAGTATCTGTCAAATGAGACACTGTGGGATGTCATATGTCGAAATTAAATCCCTTTTAAGTCCAACTTACGGTTATGTGTATGTGTTTTCCTGCATGTGTGTCTGTGCAGCAGGTGCATAGCCTGTTGTCTGCAGAGGCCAGAAGAGGTCATTAGATCCCCTAGGACTGAAGTTACAGGCAATTGTGAGCTGCCATGTGGATGCTGGGAACTAAACCCAGGTCCTCTGTAAAAGCGGTCAGTGCTTTTAACCGCTGACCCACCTCTCCAGCCCTTGAATACAATTTACCAGGAAAACTCTCAGAAACATGTCAGTTGGCAGCAGTGTTCCAAAGCCGACCTGTAAAGGACAGATGGGTGTGAGGGACCTGCCCTGCTGCGCATACCTGGCTCTTTTAGAAGAAGGCTGGATGTTGGTGACCTCATTCGGCTTCAGCTTAGGAGGTAATCTTACACCCTGTAATTGAAATACTGTGTACTTTAGTCACATAGTCTCCAAGAATACGGAGGCCCCCAAGATACAACATCACCAACACCCTTGGCCCCACCAACAGGAGAGCCACTGCCCTCACTGCTAGAACAAGTAAGCGCTCAAAAAGGCTGGGTGGGCTAGGCCAGGAGCAGAGCCTAACACTCCAGAGACCCTATCTTTTCCTTTCTCTCCCACTCTAGTCACCAAATCTAGACACATAAACACACCTGCTCATTCCCTTCATTTCTCAGAGTCCCCAACCATCAACTCCCCATCTTTATTCAAGTACTTTGTCCCAACCTGGAATATGGCTGACACTATCAGCGCCAACATATCTCCCTAAAATAAGACTAGCCTCAAACTGGAAGTCACCTGAGGCACACAAGATAGCAGGTGACAATCAGATCAACAGTGCTGTTCTGAGCAAGGTGAGGTGCTAACCTTAGCAAGAGCCTCATGTACCAGAACCAGCCCAAGCTCCCTCAGCAAAAGGCCTCACCCACCAGCTCAAGCCACCACTCCAGGACAGAAGCAAGCCAACAAGACAGAAGAGGGGAATGGAGACTGTTTGTGGGGCACCCACCTCAGGGGGCACCCACCTCAGGGGCCACCCGCACTCTGCCATTGTTCATTTCTTCATACTGTATGTAAATTCAGTTGGCTGGACCTGTCTAGGCTATAGTGAGTTCAAGGCCAGCCTCCACAACTTAGTAAGCCCTTATTGTGAATAAAGGTCTGGGTGCAGAACCACTGCCCAACACATGACAATGGCCTACTCTCCACCGTGACTGGCTCTACAAAAGCCTATTTTAAAAGCACCACACGGTAGCTCATACTTATAATCCCAGCACTATAGTCATCTTCAGGTATACATCAAGTTCAAGGCCAGTTTGGACCTATATGGGACCTATCTCAAAAAGCAACCAGAGTGGGGGATGGGGTGAGTAGGGTGATCCCCCCCCACCTTGTCCTTTGTCACCTTTGGTAGTTGGGAAAGCTAGCCCTGAGCCTTCACTGGCTGTAGCACTCAGGAGCTTGTGCTCTGCACCTCACCTGGACAATACAGTGGAGGCAAAGGCACCAGTGAGCCAGTCCCTGAGGGTGTGAGAGCCAGAGAGCTGGCCCAGACCCTCACAGGTTGCAGCAATTGGGAGAGTAGACCCCACACCTTGACTGAGCCACGCAGTGGAGTTGACTCTGGGGGCATTGAGTGTGGGTGAGTCGGCCCCAAGAGCATGAGAGCAGTTGACTCTGCTTCCTGCTGATGGCTTAATAGGGTGGCTAAGTGGTGGAGACATGATCCTGGTGGTTTGGATAAGGGAGAGCTGGCAAGCTGACCAACTCAGCTGCCACCCAGGCCCTGATCCTAGGCTCTTAAGTTGTACTACCCCAAAGTCTATGTCATCTGGGATTGGTTGGGCTGTGTGAAATGACCAGTCCCGCTGATCCAAAGCTACATGACACAGGGCAGAAAAGGGATGTCCTACAGGAATCCTGGTGAGGATCCAATACTGATGGTGTCATACAAGCCAGAGAAATAGAACCAGACCAGTGACTCACTGCAACAAACATTTTCATGTGAAGATGTGTGGACAAAGGGATATACTGTGGAGCGCACTACAGTTTCCATGATGAGATGTTCTCTACGCTTAGTTTTTGTTTGTTTGTTTGTTTGTGTGTCTTTTATTAGGGAGAGGGGAGGTTGCAAGGGTGAAGGGTTGACATGAAGGGACAGAGAGATGAGTAGGACTGGGGTACATGATGTAAAACTCACAAAGAATCAATAAAAAGTTAAAACAGTCACAAAGTGTGTGTGGAGGAGGGTGGGGGGCTGTAAGAACTGGAGGTCAGAAAGAACTTGGGCCAGTCTTCTAGGCATAGCAGGGCCATTGCACTCATGAACTCACAGTAACTGTAACTGCAGGCATAAGAACTGTCTACACAAGCTCAATCCAGTCAACACTCCAACACTCTAGGATGGTGGGGCCGGCTACCCCTAAATAAATATATACACACACACACACACACACACACACACACACACACACACACACACACACACACACACACACACACACACACACACCATAGCTGTCTTCAGACACAGCAGAAGAGGGCATTGGACCTCTTTATGGATGGCTGTAAGACACCATGTGATTTCTGAGAATTCAACTCAGGAAGAGCAGCCAGTACTCTCAACCTCTAAGCCATCTCTCCAGCCAGGAACAATGGGTCTTAAATAAGTAAACACTAATATAACAAAGCCAGAGGTTCATTAGGCCTTAAAGGTAAGAATGTAGAGAGCCCCTAACAGATAACCTATAACTAACAACTTCCAGAATGCTCTATCCCGAAGCAGCTCACCAGAATATCCAGTATGATGTGACCCTACCCAAGAACCCTCAAGAAAGTTCTCCAATGACAGGGAACTCCAACCTGTGGCCTGTATGTGGTCATACCTCTGCCACTTCTAGTGGCTCTCAAGGCCTTGCCCACTAGCTATGAAAAACAGCTGACATCTGATGACAGTCTTGCTCCTGCTCCTGGAGTGTGACATGGCTCTCTGACGCTAGCAAAGATCCTCATGTACACATGTGTACAATCACCACACATACTGACAGCAGAGAAACATGCAGACTGGCATGCTAACACACTTATGACAGAGAAGATACCCTTCATGTGCGACTAAACAAGTGACAAGAAACCAGCAATCACAAACATCCCCACTGCACTTGAGTGTCACAGCAACAGCCAGTGTGTGTGTGTGTGTGTGTGTGTGTGTGTGTGTGTGTGTGTGTGTGTGTGTGAGAGAGAGAGAGAGAGAGAGAGAGAGAGAGAGAGAGAGAGAGAGAAAACATACAGGAGTAGCCACAGTGAGGTATGTGGGGTGACATATAGGAGTGTAATATGTGGGGTGACGCACAGGAGTGTCCACAGTGGGGCGTACGTGGGGTGACACACATGAGTGTCCACAGTGGGGTGTGTGGGGTGACATAGAAGAGTGGCCACAGTGGGGCATGTGGGGTGACATACAGCAAAGGCCTTTGTGGGGTGTGGGGCTGTCGTACCATCAATAGCTCTGCAGTCACCTTCACTGGGGTCCTCCATGCATCTGAAAGAGAAAGATGTCATCTTCCACACTGAATGTCCACAGAACCTTGCTGTAAGCAGGGAGCCTAGACACACAAGGCTTGTCTACAATACTCATTCAAGGCAAGTGTAGCTATGAAACTGCAACTCAGGTTTCCAGGACAGGTGATTCACCAAGGGTATGCACCATGCACCCAGTAGGACCCACAAGAATCAATACACAGGTGCTGGACACGGGGGACAGCTTGTGCTGTGCAGCAAAGTGATCTGAGGCCAGATGTACACTGAAGTCCCTGAAAGAACAGGCAGTCCCTCAGGACCCTGTCTCAAAACAAAAAACAAACAAACAAACAAACAAACAAAAAGTAACCAAAAAAAAAAAAAAAAAAAAAAGCAAAGCGGGCTTCACAGGGGATATCAAAAACACAACCTGAGAAACGGTCAACTTTGAAAGGCAGAATTAAAACAGCATTGTATATTTACACAAACATGAATTTTAAAGATACATAAAAAATGTCTTTAAAAAGCTGTGTTGCATCTTATAAGTCCTATCCTCTGTGGAACAGTCCTCCACTGAGGAGTGCAGAGTCATCGTAAGATGTATAGATTTAAAGCGCTGAGCACACACAGGGCAGGGTACCATCAGGGAGAGACAGTGATAAAGAGAGCCTCACAGACACCAACCCACAACCACACCATTTAGAACTCGGGCAGTGTGGGAGGAAGTGCAGCTGTGCAGAGGGACTAAAGGAAACAGGTGTGCATGCAGGCTTGAGGACACATCAACTGTCACTGACCTAGAAGACTCAAGACCAAGTGTGGCGTGGGTACGAAGGGGTCCGGCAGGTTGAAGGCAGTGTACCGGCTGTACTGCACTTGCCGCAGGGCCTCCAAGTTCCCCAGCAGAATGTCCCCCAGCCACTGCGCGTTCACACATGGGATCCTCCACTCTTTGGCCTTCTCGTACTTCAAGCCGCTTGGTCTTTTTGTGAGAAATCACATTTATACAATGTTAGTGTCATCTTACTATGAATTTTTGTCTATTTTCAAAAAAAGATAATAAAACTAATAAAAGTGGCAGGCATGTTTTAGCAAAACTGCGAGCAATCCAAGCTGGAGGCCAAGAGTACTTAATCTGGGCTCCAACTGGGTCAGGCCCTGATTTGACTGTATTCCCGGTATCTGATTTGACTGTATTCCTGGTACCTAAGCTCATCTATTCAAGTTCTATCACTTCATCCATTCACCTAGCAAAGTCTTTACAGGTACTATGCTGACAGTACTGTGAATAGCAATGCCTTTAAAAAGGAGAGACACAGCCAGGCGTGGTGGCGCACCCCTTTAATCCCAGCACTCAGGACACAGAGGCAGATCGATTTCTGTGAGTTCAAGACCGCCCTGGTGTATATGGAGAGTTCCAGGACAACCAGGACTACTTAGAGACCCAACTTCAAAGAACACAACCAAAGAAAGAGTAAAGGCACTGAAGAGTAGCAGGGCTAGCAGTAAGCTGGGAGACAGACGCTCAGGGGCCTTTGTGTCAGTCTTTTCTGGACTTGCACACTGAACTATACTGTATTAAGGAAGGACTGCTGCCAGGTGTGCCAGTGCATGCTGGGATCCCAGCACTCGGGGGCTGCAAGCAGGAGGATTGCTACGAGCTTGGCTTCTAAGAGGCCATGCTTCCCCAAACAATCCAAACCACCCAACTATCTCTACATCCCTCTCCTTTGGGCAAACAGGACTGAACAGCTTCCAAGCCCTGCTTACTCTTTACAGATGAGAACTGTGTTGCTACGGCACAGGTACCCTGTGTACTTGGCACCGGCCAGGTACGCCATCAACTTCAGGTCATCTCTGTCATTGTCGACAAATCCAGTCACAGAGATAATCTGGGGAGAAAAGAGTGAATGAGAACAACACAAACGGCTCTGACAACTCTGTCACCATCCTATAGCGTTGGGGGATGTATTTGGCCCTGTCATCTCTTAAAGCACCTCAAGACTTCACAGACGGAACACGAGGCATACAGCATCCTCGAGGCAAGAAGAGATGGGGCTTCACTCACAGGGCAGTACTTCTGGCATCTGTGCAACACTGCCCAGGTGATTTCAGGTTACTGTGCTGAGCACACACACAAGGCAGGTCTTCATTTTCCTCACTGATCCAGGCTCTGGGTCATTTGGCAGCAAGCAGCCAAAGTAACCGCAAGTACTGACTAAGTTCTATCCAACAGTGGGTGAACAGTGGGTGACATCCTAGGTTTTCAAGTGGCGGGTAAAATGACATGTCTTGTGCCAGGCACTGCTATCGTACCCATGGCATGCAGGGGTGAAAGGCAACCCAGGGGTCTGGGTCAGAAGTGTGGAAAGTCAAACAGGAGAGGGGATGGTCTCACATGCTGTGAACAGGGTTTGCCCCCGGGTGGGAACGCCACAGGGAAATGCAGGGCTCGATGAGGGGGCATCAGCTTCTTCTTCTTTAGCACTGTGTTGAGCCAGTGCGCAGTGACACACCGCTTTCTCTCCCGCAGTGCCTGGCAAACAAAACAACAAGAGTATTGTCTCTAGCACTTTGCTGTGGGTCCAGATAGAGAATGGTTGGCTTGCACAACTCGGGGCCACCTTCCCAGAGCAAGTGAATTGAAGATTTCACCTCCAGGGGATCTAAGGCTCCCAGGGCGTCTATACATTTCATGCGCCCATAAAGAAACACACAAGATTAAAAAATTAAGCCTAAGAGAAAAACCAGTCAGGAATGACACAACACGATCCCCCCACAAAGAGACACCCAACTCCTGCATACAAACACATAACACTCTCTTAAAATTAACCACAGATGAGGTGTGCAGTACAGAGCAGGCAACAGGACCTAACAGGGCGCTCGTAAAGTCAGTGTACATATACGTTAGCACTCATCTGTCAACTTGCAGGAAGATTTTTACAAAAAGAGAAGAAATGAAAACCACAGGGGTAAGGAGGGGATGCCGGGAGCTTAGAGCACAGGCCTTAGTACTTGCTCTCTTGGGTCTTGGCCTCAGGAGCCTTTGCATGTAAAGCCCCAGACAACACCAAATCCCATCTGCTGGTGACTGGGGGGGGGGGGGGTCGTCTCACTTTCTCTGCCTCTGCTGGTGACTAGGAGGGGGTCTCACTTTCTCTGCCTCTGCTGGTGACTAGGAGGGGGTCTCACTTTCTCTGCCTCTGCTTGGAACTTCCCACTCCCTCTCTATTGCCCAAAGCTGTCCACAATAGTATCTAGCCCACCAAAGTGACTTTTTTAATTTTGAAGGCAGGAAAACATTCTCTGGAAGATTCTAAGAACTGTGAGATGGCATGTTTGTAGCTCATTTGTCTAACATGCATGATCTTCAGTTCGATTCCCAGTATGGCAAAAAACCTGGCACAATGATACCTGCCTCTGTACTCGGAAAAGATAAAGGGGTCACAAGCATTAAGATCTTGAACCCTGCTACAAGCTTCATTCAAAGCTGCTGGGACCACATGACACTCTGTTCCACAAGTAAACAAGGCAAACACCTGCTTCTAGGGTTGCACATAACGATGTGGCGTCCTCCCACCCAGGGTGGCCAGCCGTTCTTACCTGTGCGTACATACTACTGACTTGGCTCTCGCAGAGGAGGTGTGTGCATCGGCTCGTGAAAGTGGGGTCCACAGTGCCACCATGTGCCTGGATTATCTACACAAAAGACCCAGCAAACCTGTTATCACTTTCAATTAATTATTCAGGCTACTACCAACTGTGATTTCAATTCAGCCAGCTATGAACAGAAGCCAGACAACACTGGCATGACTCACTCCCCATTCACAGAATCTCCCCCAGCACTCCAGAGTAACACTATGCCGTTTAGCCATTTCAACGAAACAGGAATGCTTAAACCCAAGCTTCAGCACTGCAGAACCTTTGGTCTGCAGACATTTTGGTCCATGGAATGTGTTGCAGAACTGCCTGGGTAGTGTACAGTGTCCAGTAGATACAACTTCACACTAGGAACCAGTGGTGTCTCCACCAACTTCCAAATGTTCTCAGAGCAGATCCACCGCCCTTACAAACTTCAGTGTATCAGAAAGTCACATCAGAATGTAGTGTGTATCAAAAATATAACTGATGGGCCAGAGAGATGGCTCAGCAGAGATGAATGAGTATTGCTATTTGAGAGGATCCAAATTTGGTTCCCATACCCATGCATCTCTAGCTTCAGAGGATCCAATGTCTTGGGCCTCAGCAGGTACTGCATGCTTATGGCTGGTGGGAGCACATGAGCACACATGCATACGTACGTACGCACGCGCGCGTACACACACACACACACACACACACACACACACACACACACACACACACACACGAAACATCTATGAAAATTGATTCCAGTTTTGGGGAAGGGACCATTCTATCTTGCTGTGGGTTTTATACCCTAGGTATCAGCCATCACCACAGAAAACTGAACGTCACAGCACACCAGCTGAAATGTAAGCTTAACCCCAAGAAAGACCTGGTCTCAATCCGACTCTGGTTTCACTTGCCACTTTGAAATGCAATGTTTATTTTTATTTTAACTGTTTGTAAGTTTATGACAAAGCCAGTAGCTCCTGCCTTCACCTGCTTCCCACTGCCTGAGTTGTGTCCTCTGATGATGACTAATATATTCTAATTCACAAATGCTGTGCTATTTCACTGCTCCCTGATCTTACACAGTATCCGCAGATGTTCCTGTGTGGAGGCCAACGCGTCCAGGTGCCCAAGAACTCCCACGGCAACCTAAGACAAATGTTCCTCCTAGTGTAGGTTTTGTTTCCTGGTGCTGACCATGACCTCATCCCACCCTCCACATCTGCTGTCTTGAAAGTATTCTCTGCAACCTCACTCCTAAACTCTGCAGAGAAATGTGAGGTGCTTTTAAAGTGTGTCTTCAAACACATATCCTCCGGGCTTCCTCCCTCATTGCCAGAGGCTCCTCCACACCCTGCCCTTGGTCTTGTCACTCAAAGAAGGGGAAGGAGTCACGGCTGCACTATGGTCACTCACACACTGGAAGGTCCCATAGGGTGAGACCCTGGATGGTACTCAGAAATCACCACCCTCAATTGGTTCTGCAAGCTGTGCTGAGCCGTAGACCATGTCCTGGCCTTGATCACAGTCTCCCTTCACTAAGCCTCTAGTTTTTCAAGTGCCCTGAATCGTCCCTGCTCCAGCACTGCTCTCTCCCTGCTCAGTCCGCTAGTGTGTCCATCAGGGGTAAGCTGTTCTTGACAGCTCTCTTCCCTACTCTGTCCCAGCTCCCATCACGTGGTGCTGCAGTGCTGGGGGCTTGGCACAGTGGTAGACCTCTTGCTTCTTGAGAGTAAGAGAAGGCAAAAATCAGAAAAAGACCCAAAAAAACAAGGCAAGGAGAATTGTGCTGCTGCCCTTGCCATCTGTCAGAGTCTTCAAACAGACTTTAGGAAGCAAAACCGAATAGGAGTGTTGGCTCAGCTAGCAAAAGCTTGCCCAACGTATAAGAGGCCCTTGGCTCAGTCCCCGCACCCCGTAAACTGGGTGTGGTGGCCAAAAGAAAGTTGTTCAAGGTGATCTCTGGGGTTCAAGCACAAGTTCTAGAGACTCTACCTCAAACAAGCACATGAAACACCAAACTTGACTGCTTCATGATCTTGGATTCATGAAGCTTCTCAATGCCCCATTCCACAGCTCCCAATTCTTCCCCACTTTTCTGCCCCTACAGTCCCCCGACACCCTCTGGCTCTCCAACCCTATCTTCATGCATCATCCTGTCCTGGCTGGCCTACCACTCATCTGCCTGGTGAGCCCAGAGTCTATACCTTAGCACACAACATAGTATCTAACTACTCCATTCACCCTTTTCTATACGCCTGTAAGGAAAATCCAAATTCCACTACCATACCATCTAAAAAAGTACTAGAAGACAAACAGCCTCTGTCTTTTGCTGTCCTTGACTTTAAGAACTGCCCAGGATGAGACTTGATGACAGTCCCCATTAGTGCTGCAGACGTACCTTTACCAGGCTGCTGACTGGATCATCCCCTGTCCTTGCTCCAAGTCCTCCTGTGGACACATGGATCACCTAGACCAGCTCTAACAAGCCCTGTCCAACCCTGTGCTCACGACGCTTTCCAGGTTTCTCCTAGACCTGCTCTATGCACACCAGCACCCAGCTTGATCTGTGCTGTCGGTCTGCCCCGCCTCTCCCAATTCAACACTGCCTAGTCTTGCTGCACACTTGGCATCTAGCAGAGGTTTAAGCACCAGCAATGCTTATAGCGAAGAACACTCCAGCTATGCTTCTATCCTAAGCTTGGTTTTTATCTAAAGCAGGGAGAGGGAGGGATTGCTCCATTTTGATTTGTAGCGTGGTTGCAAGAAAGACTTTTCAAAGTTTTCTTTTCGATCCATAAAAAAGAACGAATACAAAGAAAAATATATGGACTACCATTCCACAATTACACCAGAAGACGATTACACATAACCATTACCCCTGAAGGAATTTTAAGATCCACGAAGCCCAATATGCCACCTGGTACCTCAGCAACAGAAGTCCAGAGAGAGATGAGCACCTCCAATGGAGGGCAGCACTGATGACAGCAACGCACCCCTCCCACCAAAGTGCACGCGTGGAAACCAACCAACCAGGCCTCCACCCAACACATCAAGCACACAGCCCCCAGTACCCCCAGCTCACCCTTTTCCAGGTGGCCAGCAGCTGTTTATCCGACATCTGCTCGGGATAGTCCGCAATTGCAAACACACATCCTAGCAAGAAGCTTTCTTCTGGAACTAGAGTAACAGACATGACACAAATTAAAAATGCATTTTGATGAGTTTAGTTTAAATCCATAGTCTAACTACATCTGGAAAGTTTCCATAAATATACACTAATCTATCTAAAAACCAGATCATCAAAACAAGACATAATTTATGTCTAAGCACTAAGTCCTCAGCACTGCCCCTGAGGCAGTCCTGATACTCTATGAACACTGGTCCTCACTGCAGTGTGTGCAAATACAAAGAACCCCAATTATCTCATTGTAGTGCCTACTCGACAGGTATGAGACTCACACTCCACGTGCCACAATTATTTGACAGGTGCATGTTCTTATGCAAGCTTGTAACTTGTGGGGAAATAGGAACCAGTACTAACTCTCCACTGCTGGGTCATGTCCAAAAAGCTGCTGCTGCTGCTGCTGTTGCTGAGGCGGGGGCTGCAGGGGCAGCTGCAGGGGCTGCTGGGGTAAAACCTGGTGCTGTAGTGCCTGGGATGTCTGGCTCAAGTGTGCTGCCTGATTCTGCATCTGCTGCTGCTGCTGCTGTTGCTGCTGCTGCTGCAAGCGCTGGAGCTGCTGCTGCTGCTGCTGCTGGAGCTGTGCTAACTGGTGCTGCTGGAGCTGCTGCTGCTGCAACTGATGGAGCTGCTGCTGTAGGGCATGTTGCTGCTGAAATGGCTGCAGCTGCTGTTGAGGGCGATGCAACTGCTGCTGAGGGTGTAATGGTTGCTGTGGAAACTGGAGCTGCTGCTGAGAGAACTGATGCTGATGGACTTGCTGCGGGAACTGATGTGATGGCGGCTGGGGGTAGGGCTGGGGTGGCTGCGGCTGCTGCTGCTGCTGCTGCTGCTGCTGCTGCTGGAGCTGCATGATCTGGGGCTGGAGGTGCAGGGCTGGGTGCTGCTGCTGGGGCTGCTGGGGAGGATGGTGCTGCTGCAACACGTGTGTCTCAGGAGCACCTTTAGCCTGGCCAAACAGCACAGCACTGGCATTGGGGTGTCCCTGCTGGCCATGCGCCACCTGCTGCTCCAGGTTTTTTGTGGGTGCTGAAAGGGATTGTAAGATCTAGAAAACAAAAAGAGGGCCAAGTTGCTACTACTAATTGCTGAGCAGCACTACCTGCTCTAGGCAAGTAACAGTGTATATGATATGCCAAACTGCTACAAAATGGAGACCAGACAACACCACACTACTCTCACATGTGTACTTTGTATTCAACATCCAGAGAGCAGGACACTGAGTTATAAAACAGAAAATGGACTAACAAACACAGGTGAAGTGCTTACTACCGGAGTCTAGCAACCTGAGTTCAAGCCCTGCAACTCGCTGTAGAAAGACAAACCCAATCCCTACCTCCATCCCGTCCCACCCCCACCACCACCACACACACACATTGGGGGCACTGATTCACAGGATAGTAAAACAAACAAGTGGCAGTATTTGGTCTCATGTGGGCCTGAGCAGCCTGGGCTACAGAGAATGTGGCAATCTCCCCAGCAGTTCCCTCCTCCATAGCCTGCTCTGTTTCTGACTGACTAGGGTGCTGTGGAAAGTAGCAGCTTTGGCTCAGGCCTCTCCACAGGCAGAGCCACGTTCTACTTCCTCCTGCTTCTAGGAGTTACCTTTACTCAGATGAGACAGGGGATCCACTATTACCACTAAAGCAACTAAGGCCACAGCTACATCCAGCACAGCTCCTGTTCCTCCCGCACTGCACCTTGCCCTGGGCAGTGGATGTGACACAGAAAAGGGATGGAGAGACTGTAGCTAAAGGTGTACTTAAAGGCAAATGTTAGCTGGGCTTGATGGTACAGACCTGTAATTCCAACACTTGGAAAATGGAGGAAAAAGCATCAGGAGTTCAAGGTCACCTCTGGCTACACAGGGAGTTCAAGGCTAGCCTGAGCTACACAAGATAGTATCCTAAAATTATTATTATTGTTGTTCTTGTTGTGATGAGGAGGAGGAGGAGGAGGAAGAGGAGGAAGAAGAAGAGAGAGGTGCTGGGGAGTAGGCATGCCAGCTTGACAACCAGGGCTCTGATCTCCAGAACCCACGTAAGAGCCAGGCACAGGAGCACGTGTACCTGAGATCATAATACTCTTACAGGGGGAAGGGAGGCAGAGACTAGATACAAGGAGCCCACAGGTCACACAGACTAGCTACACAGCAATAGGCAAGGGGGACTGTCCCAAGCATGGCGGAAGGCAGGACCTGACACCTAACATCTTGCTCTGACTTCCACATGACCATTGGAGTGCAAGCACGTCCACACACGTGTATAAACATGCACCTGCATGCCCACACACGTGTAAACATGCACCTACATGCACCACACACGTGTATAAACATGCACCTACATGCACCACACGTGTGTATAAACATGCACCTACATGCAAAGATTTTTTTTTAAGTGAACAGTGCTCACGTTAGTAGCACATACATGAAAACTGAAACGCTCAGAAAATATTCCCAAGCTCACAGTGTCTCAACCCTGCACAAAGAACTACAGGCAACCGAGGAAAGCTGATAGCAGGGAAAAGCACAGCTCTAAAACATGCAAACATACAGACAGCATCCAGACTAAGATAACCTGATAGGTGTATGCATAGAGATGTGTGACAATAGTGAGTGGAAAAGAAGCCCTGAACTAAAAGACGGCACGGGGGATGTGAGAGGGTTTGGAGGAAGAAGATGATGTAATTACATTAAATCCTCAAAATAATGAGGTTCATGGACACAGTCTTTCTTTGCTTTTGTTTTGTACGCATTCATAGGCAGCACTGAAAACAGTACTTAGAATTGATGGCTTCCTGAGAAGTCATTACAGCTGTTGACTCTTCTTCCTCAAACAAGACTAGGCGACAGATGGAACAGATGCAGAGATGGCCTGCCACATGAATAGGCAAAGCGGCCATCTGCCACATTGGTGTCCTCTGCGCTGACAACCCATCCACAAGGACCCTAAAGGATGCCTCGCAACACAAGAGCCGCTGCCAGGACAGGCACGGGAGAATCTGCAGCCAGGCAGGCCCTCTGGACCAACTTCTGCTTCTGAGATCACTAGGATGCAGCAGACTTTGATATCTATGTGGGGAAGTCATATGGTAAAAGGAGGGAAGGAAGCCAATGGTGGTGGTGCACCTCGGAGGCAGAGGCAGGTGGATCTCCGAGTTCAAGGCTATCCTGGTCTACACAGAGTGAATTCCAGCACAGCAAGGGCTGCACAAAAAACTCTGACTCAAAAAAACAAAAAGGAGAAGGGCACACAATGTTCCTGCCCTGGGCTTAGAAGCAAAGGCTGAAATGTCCTACCATAGCTGTCTCAGTCTGTACAAGAAGCAATGGGGAGTCAGGAGAGCCTGGCCAGGCAAGGACAGCCATTAACATCAGTGGTGGAGGCAAGCACCCTCCCTCCCATCCCATCTGCCCCAAGCTGAGAACACAGCAACCCTAGGGACCCAAGGGAGAGGAAGAATCCCAAAGACTGGCCATGTGGCCATGGTACCTACATCAGTAACTCTGAACTGCCCTCCTTTACACGGTGCATATAAGCCCCTAGCTAGGAATAAGCCCCTAGCTAGGTACAAGCCCCTAGCTAGGACACTTGCCATCAAACAGGAGCCTGACAGCCACGCCCCCTCTCAACCTCATCAAAACGTCAAACTAAGTCTCCCTTGTTTAACACTCTGAAATCCATTTTCTGCACACAGTAGTAAAGACTCTCAGAAAGCGCCACAGTGACCTGAACCCACTTTTGCTGTGGCTAGCTGAGCTGGTTCCATTCTGGAGCCAGTGTCATAGAGAACAGTGTCAGGACAACTCCCACCCCTCGGATCACTTCAGACATGAGTGTATGTCTAAATCCAAACAGACTTAGGAATCCCACACTTAAACCTGCATCTTTGTGAGCACAGCAGGTTCTGACCAAGCCTGCTCCTGCTATGAGAGTGGGGGAAGGGCAAAGCCCATGCCTTCAATGTTGAATGCATGGCTGTCACCCAGAACTTCTCATGGAAGAGAAGGAGGTGCAGAGATGAAAGCCTCACATGTCCATCTAGACTCACACCAGCTGAGATCGTTTTAGTCAATATTTCCAAGTGCTTACAGGGCAGATCCACCCGTGCAGCCCAGGTCTGCTCACCAGAGCTCACTCACCTTCTGACCTCTCTCCACCTGAGGTCGGAAACGTCCATCCTCTCTGCCTCTAGCCGACTGACCAACATATCCTTCCAACTGTCACTAGGCCCACTGACTTTCCAACACCGTTCCTGCTGTCCTCCACTGCTCTCCTGAGCCCCATCCTCTTTGTGGCTGTGGGGCCACATGGCTCCTGCCTCCTGGACACTTCTGTGCAGGCAGGCAGGGTGGTACACCTTCAAACTCAGGCTGGAACCACACCCTCTGTGCAGTTCAGTAGCCTCCACCCTCCAAGCATGCTTCCCCACAAGCAGACATGCCTGCTACGTCAGCTCCGAGGCCCCCTCAAAGTCCAACACCTTCCCAGACACACTGAAATGCTGTGGTCAGTCACAAAGGCGTGTACCTGGCTTGTGAACAGTCACTTGCCATCTGGGAGGGGACGGAGGCACTCAAACAGGTAGTAATGGGACCTTGGACTACCAGAGGCTTCATTCCTAAAGGTGCTGCAGTTTCTGAACACTAGGCCAGTTTTTTGTTTGGTTATTTATTTTATGAAAATAGTTTTGCCGGCATAACATGTGCATGCAAATGACTGCTGAGACCAGAGGAGGGTGGTAGATACCATGGGCCTGGTGTTACAATGGCTGTAAGGGACCACATGAGTGCTGGGAATCAAAGGCAGGAACTCTGCAAGAACATCCAGTACTCTTGACCACAAAGCCATCTCCAGCTCCAACATGGCCAGTTTTCACCATACAATCACCACCAAAAAAAGCCCAAAGTCCAGCCTGTATGGTGAATCTTGGAATCTGGGCAAATGCATCAATTACAATTTCTTTTGACCAATGCAGAATGTGCCTGTCAGTAAACTATACACTTTTGACACCTCCAAAGGGCATGGTCTAGGTTGTCTGTCACATTTCCCTGTCCACCACTCTCTCCACAGGGCTCTAGCTGGCCTTATCTTCCCTCTCTCCGGCATGAGCTCCCTCTTATTTCCCACATCACGTTAAAGTTGTGGTTGTCAACCTAACGTAGTACTGTCATCTGGGAGTCCCTCATTCTCCTCAGACCTGGGTAACCCTCTTCTCTCTACCTGCCCCAGCCTGCCTCAGCAGCTAGCTGTTTTCTTCCCAACACCTAAGAATGCCTGAAGTCCCCGGGATCTGAGCCCTCCACTGTCTAGATCTAGAGTCCCAACCATCAGCATTCCCACTAACTTTACAGACAAGAGTTTAAACATCTCTAACCAACAGAGGCTTTCTTAAAGCTCTTGCCATAATCAAACCCAGAAAAATTCTCTCTCCTTTTTTTTTTTTTTTTTTAAAGATTTACTTATTTATTTTATGTATAAGTACATTGTCTTCATGCACACCAGCAGAGGGCATTAGATACTACTGCAGATGGTTGTGAGCCACCATGTGGTTGCTGGGGATTGAACTCAGGACCTCTGGAAGAGCAGCCACTATTCTTAGCCACTGAATCATCTCTCCAGCCTGGCAAAATGATTCTTATCACCGCTCCACACCCAGGCCATTCATAGTTCCCTATGTCCACCTTAAATGGCACTGGGTCCTGCCTCAGGTTGTTACCACAGGTGAAAACCATTAAAGGAAAAAAAAAAAAAAAAAAAAAAAAAAAAAACCCTTCTAGAGCAGAGAGGCCGACACAGGCAGCAGTTCTTGAATGGGAGGAGTTGACTGTCTATGCCTGGCTGCTCCCAGCATGACCAGGGACTCTTCTCTTGTTCCGACCTACCTCATGCATAGTTTCATCTGCTCTAAAGCTAGAGAGCAGTGTGTGCTGTTGGCCCCACTCACCTCCCTGCCCACATCATCTTCCCTCACACCACCTACCATCAAAGGTCTCTAGTCCTCATACCTGCAGCTCTTGCAAGTCTCCACTGGAGTGCAATCTCTGCCTGCTCACCACGGTCGGCTCTAGCACAATGTTCTAGCTCTTCCTGTTTCCTTCCCCTCTCACCTTCCTAAGTCTTCCTAAGTCTCACTGCTGCTCAAACCCCATGAAGCTTCCCAGAAAGGAAGTACACAGTCCCCCCCATCCCCCCCCACGTGACCACATAACAAAGCCCCTGTCTGTCTCTCCGGGAGCTTTCGCACCACCCAGTCATTGTCTCATGTTCTTGGAGGACAGCAAATCCTTGCCCACTTTGGGCTGTCACCTAGACTCTGACCTCGGTCGTCTCCACACCTGCCATTCGAGACTGACATCACCTCCCTCATAAAATTCTTCCTGCTATCAGTGTGACTCTGACACTGAAATACATAACATGCACCAACAGGGACAACATACAAAGACGTGGGTCTTTAGGAAACCCACTAAGTTCATTCCTGGGAGAACACAAAGGGCTACCCTGCCAGCCGTAAGGTCTCAGGTAGCAGCTAGCAGGTATTTGGTTCCCTGCTGATCCAAATGTTACCACGTGATTTATGCCTGTTTAACGTGACTGTAAAGAAATTCCCACAAAAATGGGACTCCTAAGTAACCTCTTCTGAAGGGTCACAAAATACCACTCTTGAAGGCAGCTTTCCGATTCCCAAGACTTACATGTGCAACATTGGATGGCCGGCTGATCTGCTGGATATCAGTGTTGTTTGTAATGTTTCGCAACGTCCGGACAGCCGGGCTCCAGGTCCCTAGCATTTCTGACCGCTCAGAACTCTGGAGGTTTTGTCCAGCAGCCATCAAGTTACCTCGCATGTCAGGAGGCAGAATGTCCCCTGGGACAGGTGGGACATTGGCACACAGGTTAATGAGTCCCGGCCCTTTTCCCTGAGGCAGCCTGCGCTGGGCTGTGCTGAGTGGCGGGGCTTCAGCGGGGGCCCAGTTCAAGCTGCGCTCCTGCTTCTCAGGGGATGAGTCAGAAGAGTCATCAAACATCAACTCCCCTTTGGACACCTCAGCCCTGGGCTTCGGAGAGCACGGCTGGTTAGCAGGGGAGGCCTCTGCAGAGCTGGCTGCACTGGACTTCTCAGTGCTGCCCTCGTTCTGAGAGTCCTGCTCCTCGTTGTCTCCCTCTTCCTCCTCCTCCTCCTCTTCCTCCTCATAGATGATCAGACGTGGATGATAAAAAGCTTCATCCTTCCTCTTCTTCTCAGACACACAGTCCAGGACCCAGTCAGGGGTGACAATCTTAATACTTGTTCTCTTGACAGCACGCTCGTATTTCTCCTAGGAATGAAGCATAGCATACTGACGCTTTTCCTCTCTTCCTATAATCATGCATTTGAGTAGGGAGCTTTGAGAGATATGGATGCAGAGCTGCTGCTGCTGTCCCTGCCATGCTACCCAGAGGGGCAAAACCCATGCCTATAGCTGTGAGCTCGGCCTGGAAGTGGCACCACAAGAAGGGGTCTTGACTGTAGTAGGAAGCTTACAAGACTTGGTTTAAATGAACTTTTATAGGTGACATTTTAAGCTCATACAGAGAACTAGAAATCTTATGGAAAATAATAAAACGAAGAGCTGAAATCTTATTTATACACACTAATGCTTTTTGCCAGGCTGGCAATCCAAGACAGTCTTGACACTCACTAAAGGAACTATGGGCCTTCACATCAATGCAATAGGAATGGTCATAGGGGTGTGGCTGCCCTCCTACCCCCAAGAACTTAAATATACAGTAAGAATATAACTTAAAACCAACACTAAGTGACAGGATATGACGTCAGTATTAAGTGCTAACTTGGCTCCTAGGAGGCAGGCATCTGGGCACCTCTGTGAGAAATTATCTTGATTATAATTAACCCATATGAGAACACTACTGATGTGGGCAGGATGAAGTCCAAACAGAGGATCCTCGACAATAGGATGGGGTGGATAAGTGAATGCCTCCCAGGTAGGTTGTGATTGGGACAAAATGGTAGCATCTGCCTAGTAAGGAGAGTAGACAGACACAGCAAGCAGTTAGTGAGGGCTAAGAAAGTAAGAGGTAGGGGCCTGCCTCCTGAGAAGCTTCTTGAAGAATCAAAAATAATAAAATTGTCTTTTTAAAAAACAGTCTGTAAGTACTATACAGTCAAGTCATGTCCCTTTGAAACTAGCGTCCACATCCTTCCACAGAGCACCCGGCCAACTACGGCTGCAGTTTATGCTGGGGTAAGGACTGCACCAGCTAGGCAGGGACATGGCAGGTTGGAAGAATGCTTACATGCCTCGAGAAGGCAAGGCTCTGTAAAATAGTTATTCCTCACTGGCAGAGATTTAACCTCACAGTCTACTCCCAACTGGCTACTTTACAAAGTGGCTCAAAAGAAATGAAGGAAAGAGGAACAGGATGGGTCCCTCCAGGGCATCAAATATTGGAAATTCAGCAAGTTTTATGAGGGAATTAAAAGATCTGAATTCCTAGCCAGGTATGAGTGATGTATACACCTTTAAACCCAGCGCTTGGGAGGTAGATGTAGGCAGATCTCTGAGTTCAAGGCTACTGTGGTCTTCAAAGTAAATTCCAGGATAGCCAGGGCTATACAATGAAAAAGCAAAACAAAAAGATATGAATTCCTTGCATACAAGTTTTAGAAGGTGGGGATACAGTATGGGTCCTTGGTGGGTAGGTTACCTTTTTTAGAAAAAAAGTTTCTCACAATAATGAGGCTTAGGCCAGCCAAGGCCACACAATAAGATCCTGTCTCAAGCAAAGTAACAACTAAGCAAAGGAAAGTGAACAGGGCTGGGATCACAATGACAAAATGCCACAGCTTACAAGTGAGTTAGTTCCAACTGCTTTCCTCTAAACATATGTACACATCGGGGGAGCAAACAGCACTGCAGTGCCCTAGGAACAGACTCCAAGTCTTCCTTCCTCACCCACCCATGAACGTCCTCCTGTTCTGACATGAACACTAGAACGCCAGTATCTTTGCTTTTGATTGTTTATCCCTTCACATCGCTGAGGATGGAACCCAGGGCCTCAAGCATGGGAGGCAAGCACGCACCATAACCCAGAGCAGACCATGTTATATCAGCATCAATAGAAGAGGGTATGTGTCTGCCAATCTCCTGCTGACTGCCCAATGCTCTGTGAAAACCCCGATTCCCTGGAAGAACTGCAAATGTGCCTAAGCACTGAACCGTCTCTCCAGCCTCCAAGTAATCCATGAGTAAGTTAAATAAATACTTCAGGCTGAAATTCAAAGATTTAATACTTGACAAACCCACTGTGGTGGCTATCTTGATTGTCAACTTGACTACATCTGGAATGAAGTACAATCCAGAAACAAAGGGCACACCTGTGAGATTATTTTTGCTTGGTTTGAAGTGGACGAATCCACTTCTAGTATGGAACTTAAGGTAGAAGACACATGCCTTTGATCTGGAAGACACGCCTTTAATCTGGGCCACACCTTCTACTGGAAGCCTATATAAGACCATGGAAGGAAGCTTTTGTTTTTTGCTTATTTGCCCTACCTTGCTAGTGAAACCATCCCTTCACTGTCATTAGAGCCTATGTCTTTTGAATCAAGAGTCTACTAAAGAGCAGCTGAGACATCTAGTCTTATGGTCAGAGCAACTTCTGGATACTTGGACCTTCCGTGTATGGCCTACTACTGTTGGAGCCTGTAAGTGATGTAATAAGTTCTATGTATCTATTTACCCGTCTACCTATCATCTATCTATCCATCTATCCATCCACCCATCCATCTTCCTGTCTATCTATCCATCTATCCATCCATTTATTTTTCTATCATCCATTCATCCATCGAGACTGATTCATTCTGTAAGTTCTGCCACTTTACAAATATACCCACCCTATTCACATATTTCCTCTTTAACTCGTAATTTATAATCTCCCATCAGTTATGGCAGAAACTAATATAAGCAGCTTCTGTACACAGACTCCAGTCATTGCAAAGAGCTCCCTTGATTCCTGCGCATGGGTGACCTAGGAAGATGGTGCATTTGCAGTGCTTACCCCCTTTGGCTCTGGGACAATCAAGTGTGTGCACTTCTTGTTAAGGTTTAGCTGGCAACTGCCCCCGTGAAATGTAACCAAGGCCCACAGGGCACTTCTGTCTTCAGACGACACCTGGCAGAGAGAGAGAAAGAGACAAAGGCATCACAACACATGCAACTATGCCTCCATGTCTACTTTATTACTTGGTGGTATCTACACAACACACTCATCACTGGGCTCCTGTCAGCTGGCCAGAGGGTGCTGCTGAGAAACATAAGAGTAGCTCGCAGCCACCCTGCTATTCCCAGCAGCTTCCCAACAGAAGCCATTTGCCATGTCACCACCTGAGCATTAGCACCACCCAGGGCTGAGGAAGAGCTTGCCTTGCATATACAAGATCCCAAGCACAACAAAATAATTTTTAAAAGTTCCCATTTATAGTCAGAGAAAATGCTCAGCAATTAAGAGCACAGGCTGGTCTTCTAGAGAACCAAGGTTCAATTCCCAGCACCCACATGGCTGCTCATAACTATCTGTAACTCTAATTCCAGGGGATCCAACACCCTCTTCTGGTCTCCGTGGGCACCGCACACATGTGGTATAGATACAGAGATACAGGCAGACAAAACACCCAAGCATATAAAATAAAAATAAATCTTTTTAAATTCCATCTGCACACCACAGTCATGAATAGAGAATTATGGTCTATAACAAAAACAACACAAAATTCTAAAAGGGGCAGAAAGATAATTCCACTTTCCATCATTTCTGAAAATGTTCAAACATCAAAACAATATTTATAGGGGCTGGTGAGGTGGCTCAATGGGTAAAGCACATGTTATGCAAGCCAGAAGACCCAAGTTCAATTCCTGCCCACACAAAAGCAGGAAAATCAACTTCACACAACTGTCCTTTGACTTCCCTGTGAGTGCTTTGACACCTGACCTCCCCCCCCAAAAAAAATCATAAAATTTTTATATCATAATTACAAAGTACTCCTTCAAAATTGGTAGCAAGTCTTAATTATGACATGGATAAGTTACAAACTAAAAATATGGAGAGCCAAAGAGGAAGGAAGCAAACATTCCCTGGCGAAGGCCTGAAGCACGTAAAGCCACAGTCCTTGTGTTCATGGAGCTGTAAGGCCCCAGCACTGCTGCCCTGCTAACAATAGTGCCTACCTACTGTGTGCCAGAAATGGTATCACAGGTTTCCCACACTAACCTGACCATGACTGTGACACACAGAACTTGCCACCAACCCCAGTGACACTCATAAAACTGTAAACACTGGCACCCCACAGTGTGTCAGCCCAGGTCCAACTCCACCCACTCAGACACTAAGGCAGGATCCCTGGGAAAGGCCAAACTAACTTTTAAAGGATAAAATTTATTCTGAAAGGCAAAAGAAACACTTAACCTTATCTGACATCAATGGGGAGACACTTGGTCCTGTGGAGGCTTGATGCCCCAGCATAGGGGGATGCTAAAGCAGTGAGGCGGGAGTGGGAGAGTGGGTGGAGGCGCACCGTCATGGAGGAAAAGGGGAGAGGGAAGAGAGGGGATGGGAAGGGGGGTTGTGGAGGGGTAACCGGGAAGGGGGGGATATCATTTGAAATGTAAATGAATAATAAAAAGAAAGAAATGTGATGCAGTATTCACTTTAAGATGAGTTACACAGGCATGCGAATCTTTTCTGGATAAATGTATTTTAAGTTGAGGGTTATGGATAGTGAAGAAGCCTGAGTTTGTCTCTATAGTTGCTTAAAGCACTAATAAACAGCTGACTTCTTAGTGCCAGCATGTAGTCCCCAAGGATCCAACCTTGTGCAACCACTCCTAGGGGCTGCTTGTATAGTCCACACTACTCTGACTATTCTGAACTTTTTAAAGTCATTTTCAAATCAGTGCCTACTCTATTAGTAGCTTCCTGTAGCTCTGGAAAATGAGGAGGTTTAATTATCTGACAAAAGAGTGCTCCAATGACTCACTGTGCAATCTTTATTTAAAATGAATATAGAACCTGATCCAGATGCAGTCTTCACACTTGAATGGCCATGTCTGACAGGACCAGCTTCTAAGGAGACACACACCTCACCAGGCAGGGGAAGCACCAGGAGAACGGGGTCACTGTCTCTGATAAGCCCCTCCTGTCAACTTAGAGCACATTTGGAATTGAGGCACTGCAAACCCCACAGCAGCTCAGACCTTTGCAGTAGTGAGACTTGCCTCCACACCCACCCACCAGCTACTGCAACCTCCTGCTTAAGGGATATGAATGAGGGTATTTTTATTTTCACTTTTACACTTTTCTGTAATTTCTAGATTTTCAAAAGCAATCTCTTCAAATGGGAGAAAATACTTTCTAAAAAACCATCTTTCCTTTATCATGTTGGCTTCAATGCTCTACTGCCTCCTTCCAGTATCAGGCTAACCCCAGCTCTCTACTGCCTGGCTCCCGTACTAGACACACATAACTGCCACTGTCAACACACTAAACCACCTATGTGCCAAGCTTCCCGCCTGTTGTCACTCCATGGAACCTCTGGCAAGCCAGCAGAAGTCTGTGCACTGCCCACAATCCGACAATCTGCTTTCTTATCCCACTGTCTTCCCAATGTAGAATGCCGGTCCCTCTGACCCACAGAAAACTTGCTTCCTTACTACCTACTGACACTGCTCTTAGCTAGGTGTGGTGGTGCACACCTGTAACCCCAGCATCTGGAACAAGGACAAAAATTCAAGGCTATCTTCAATGTCTTAGTTACTTTCCTACTGCTATGAAGAGACACCAGGACCAAGTCGACTTCAGAGAAAAGCATTTAACTGGGGACTTGCTTACACTGTCAGTGTGAGTTCATGATCATCATGGTGGATAGCAGGGCAGCAGGCAGGCAAGCTGAGTAGCTGAGAGCTCACATCTGCTTCAGAAGCACAAGGCAGAAAGAGAGTAGACCTGGGCTTTTGAACCCTCAACACCCATCCCCAGTGACACAACTCCTCCAAAAAGGACACACCCCACCTCCTAATCCTTCCCAAAACAATTCCACCAACCAAGGAACCCCTGGCAAGACAAATATTCAAATATGTGAGCCTGGGGGGGGGGAAGGTTATTCTCATTCAAAGCACCACACTTAGCTACACAGCAAACTTGAGGTCAGCCTGGACTACATAGAGACCCCGTCTAAACAAACAACAACAAAAAGAGTACCCTCTCTTCTAGTACCCACCCACAAGGCAGGCAGCCCAGCCAGCCTCTACTCCTCACAAAAGAATACAGTCCCCCACAAGACAGGAGCCTTGAGTGGCTCTGCCACCTGAGGACCTAGTATACAGTCACGGAAGGTGGCTGCCATGCAACTGCGGCCTTCTCAGTATGAGCTGCGCCTGACCAGAGTCTCCAGCAGGCTCCTGACTTCCTCTCCAAGGCTTTCCCAGCAGGCTACTGAGGCCTCAGCTTGCAACAAGCACCAAGGAGATGATTTCTGCAGGTAGGAGCCCTCCTCCCCACCTCTTCCTGGAAGACTCCAGAAGGGATTGCTAGCTCTTCCCAACACTCCAACAAGAAAAGACAGAGGCTTCTGGAACCAAGCAGGACTCAGCTCAGGTGGTAGTGCCTGGGTGTGTGTGCAAGGGCTCATACAGTTCTGGCTGTCGGGGTGCGGAGCGCTGTGGCAGTCTCCATGCAAGGCAGAGCCTGACCCTGAGGGCAGCTCACCATGCTGTCCCCACACCTGCACTTTGTATCACAGCACACCAAATTCCTCCATGTGTCTGCCTGTATGCAGCCTGTTCATTTCCTGAGGGACAAGTTACAATGCAATTAGCATGTACCCCAAGTCCCTGAGCTGCACACTGTTCATGGGTTAACACAGCTTAAAGTACATTGTTTAGCAACCATAAAATATTAGTGTTCCCAATGTATAGTAAGCTGGTACTTGCTAGACAGCCCTCCTCTTTCTTAAAGAAGTGCTTGTCAGGAGTGGTGGTGGCATCTCTGAGAGTTCAAGGCCAGCCTGATCTACACAGTGAATTTCAGGAATACACAGAGAAACCCCATCTCAAAAAGAAAAAAAAAGTGCTTTTACCTCCCAGTGCACACTGGGATCTTCAACTATGCTCAGTGAGTGACTAGTGTGACAGATACAGGGTCCATAAAGGTCTACTGCTTATAAGCCTGGTTTCTCCTACTCGACTTGCTGGAGGATGTGTGATCCTGTCATGATCTTGAGAATGCAGTTTACTTCCCAGAAAACAAATCTGCCTCCGGAGCCCCCAAACGACACCACCCACCTCTCAGTGTCTGGACAGGCATGCTCTGGCCATAGCCACATGGTGCTTTGCGGTGATGGAGACATGGTAATCGGCCTTACTTCCCACTTCTCTGATGTGGGTTATAAAGCAGAGATTGTTGCATGGAAAACAGTAGAGGCTGCCTATACCCAGAATCACCAGCATTTACAAGTTCGCACATTAACCAAAAGTTATGACTTCCTCATGGAAATATACATTTATATAAGGGGGGGGACACACGACATTAAAAAATAAAGAGAAATTAAAGAGAAAATTAAAGAGAAAATAAAACTTAAAGAAAATGTTACAAATCTCAACAAATTCCTATTAAAAAAAAGAGTATGTGCATGGCAATTTTAATAATCTGCATCAAACTAATACAGCAGAACAGAAATGAAGCCTTTGTAATTCCACAGAGTGTCTAGAACTTAAGACAGAAAAGATTAAGTAACTCCAGATAAACTTACTTACTCATTGCCTGGACAAAGGAGGGGTCCCTCAGACTGGCAACATCATGTGGTAAAGGTTAAGTCTAGCCAACAACCTAACAATGGCAACCCAACAATCCCTGTTTCCCAACCTGGGCAAGGCTGAGGGCAGAGTGGAGGCAAAGGCCAAGTCCTCTCCAGTCCACAAGCACCCTGCTCTGCTCCTCTCTCAGAGGCCTGAAGAGAAGGAGGAAGGGCAGCTCCTCAGACCTGCCATTACAGGTCCCAAGGGTGAGCAGTGGGACCTACCACCATGGCCCTACGGGTGGGGGCGGGGCACTCACTACTGCACCTTTTCCCTAACTCACTCATTTTAGCACACTGTTTAAGGAGTGGCACCCTCATATGTGACAGCTGTGTTACAGCTTGGGCTGTTGTCAGCTGGGCTTAGGAGAACAGGATGCAACTAGTAAGGGTGTACTTTAAATAAAACCCGCTTTCTCAGGACCCAGAATTAACCACCGTCGACATCCAGTTCCTCCTTTGCCCATCTTCCCCAGTTCATGCCATGCTGTGCATCTCTACCACAGCCAGTTTTCCCACCTAACACCACGCCTCAACCTTACACACCCCTGTAAAACATAAATGATCTGACTACTGTGTAAGTACATGAGACAGGCCCCTTCAGCACCTCCCTATGGCCTCCCTATCACCAGCCTCATTCTAAGCTTCTCAACACTTGGAGCACTGCCGTCCCCGATATTGGTAAATCTTTCAGACAGTTACACTGACTTTGCCTGCATCGTCACCAGGACTGAATGCATTATTACAAGCATAATAGGCAAAAACCTCTTGTTACTAAAATGTTCATCTGACTAAAAACTACAGCTAATGGCTTGATGAGCTAATATAAACTAATCCACTCCTTGGAGTTATCCGTTAAGGTTTTTGTTACCTTTTTCTTATTCATCTATATTAAAATCCTTAGACTGCAAGTCTGAGTGAATTTTCTCATCTACTAATTTCATTTAAAGTATTATTCATATTCAAGTTTTAAATATTTGCTATTTCTTTAAATTACAAATGTATGTATATTTTATAGTTAGACAATGGTAAAAGTGCTGGAAGCTGATTATCAAATAGAGTCAGTTTAGCACAAAGATTCTAGGGAACTCGTTAACAAATAGGCCACAGGTCCAAGCGCATGAGCGCTCAGAACCATCATAGACAATAACCATGCTTACCTGAGAAAGGCAGGCAGTGAGTCCAAAAAAAATCTGACAGGACTCTGGAGAGAAACCATTGACTCTGTCGGACAGTTATTAAGATTGCAATGAAGTAAGGTGAGCACAGCTGGACCTCCACTAACACAAGCCCTGCCTGACCACTAGGGCAGGCTCTGCCACTCCCCCCGCTCCTTCATTTAGAAAGTGAGACAGGCTGAAGATGACCAGAGACTGGCGGAGCAGATGGGAGCAAAGCGTGAAAGGTAGTCAGTTTCAGTAAAGGACATCACAAACTCCAAGTCTCTATTCACATCATAACTAAGATGGACACAGTGTGTTCAAGGGGAAACTTCCTGACTCCCAACAGCTACCGAACTACGTATCACAGACAGATAGATATATGGGGACAGAGACACGGACATACACCCTAGAAAACAATGTGCAGAGGAGGTCAGAACGCAGCACCAAGGCTGTGCTATTCCTACAAAGGGCTTCTTCCAAGCCAGAAGAGCCTGTGTGCTCAGCACTCTGGCAGGACAACTCAGGGCCCCAGAATCCCTAGAATATCAATTCCCAAGACCTTCCCTAGTTCTAAGGTTGACTAGAACATTCATCTGAGTTCCTTCTGTGATCTGCTGTGCTCCAAGCGCTGAGAGAGCAGGTCTCCCAGAGACAGGGAATCATCAATACATCAGAGGGTCCAGTGTTCAAAACAAGTGGAAAGGACCTATTGAGATAGGTGGGTAATGAGCAAACTCAACTGTAACTGCTGCTTAGACCTCCCTTACAGGTACGCTGACAAATCCTAAGCATGGGCTATCCCTGCCCATAGTCAATGGAGACTCCAGCACATAGCCCTAGAAGGCCTTTCCACCTTGACACCTAACTTCAAGGCTTCTTTCTCTTTTAAAGATGGGGGATGATACCAACAAATCCCAGGCTGACTATCATCCAGTGTTGGGCCTTTGTTCTATTGCTTTAGGCTTCTTTATGGACAGATAGGCAAGAGCTCAGTTAACCTACAGCTTCCTAAGGAAGACTGGTATAGAGAAAGGGTCCAGAAAAGACACCAGGGATAGAACTCCATCTCAGAAAGGTCCACCTTCCCAGGGTTGGATTGTCTGTTTGAAACCTATGCTTATAAAGAATGAATTAATAAATGAGAATTTCTGAGTCAGAACTGCATCCTCTAAGAAGAGCTGCTGCTAGGAAGGCTCAAACATCTAAGGCTCTTGGTAGTGTCACAGCTGTATCTAAGTTGAGTCCCTCTGCTCAGTCTCGAAAGGAGTATGTGCATGCAAGATCTGCCAGGTACAGCTGGGTAACGAAGCAGCTGAATGATGGCGTCTATCCCAACCCCTGGCCTCAACTTCAGCATCGGTACTGGATGGCAGAAGTGATTTCCTAAGTCAGGCTCTGCTGGGACTGTCTCTCCAAGGAAGTTTCATGACGACAGTGAAGCAGAAGCCAGTAAATCTCCAGCAAGAAACAGCAATGGTGAGGAGTGTCCCAACTGGGACACAACACAGGACCCTGAGCGTGAAAATATGACATGTCTGACACAGGTAGGGAGGAGGCTGCACTGGGCAGAGTGAGTTTGCATTTGGTTTGGTTTTGAGACAGGGTCTCATATAGCCCAGGCTAGCCTTGAACTCTCTTTTATAAAGCCAAGGATAAGCTTCAACTATTGATCCTCTTGCTCCTACCTCCCAAGTGCCAGGATTATGAGCATGCACCAACATGCCCGATTCATACAGTGCTAGGGACTGAGCCCAGGACCTAAAATTAAGATAGCCCTCGATAACTGAGCTGCACCCTGTAGCCCCAGAATAAGGTCTTCACCACTCTGTTTTTCACACCAGAGCAAGTGCTGGGTGGGAAGTGTAGAATAATAAACTTTCCATGGATCTAACTGGAAAGATGAACACATGCTTTCAAACTCAGAAATTCCTCCTCATGTTCTATGAGTCATTCATACTTTCTCACCTGATTTAGAATTCTAAAACTAATCTTCGTCTAAATAGACATCATAAGACTGAGAAGAGCTGCAACTTGGGGTCCTCGCCACAACTGCTAGTCACAGTTTTTGACGCAGGTAATAACGAGGACCAGGTACATACCATTTCATACAGGATAGGAAAGAGCAGGGGCAAAGGTGCAGAGGAAAGGGCTGGCATCACTCTGAGCCCACCAACTCACTGTATCTTAAACCCACAGCTATCTCCCAGACCCCTGCTCACGAGCCCACCAACTCACTGTTTCTTAAACCCACAGCTATCCCCGACCATAATGCACAAAAGGATACGGCAGGAGAGCACCACACTGCACGGACAGAGTAACCCAGGAAGGCTGAAAAAGAAAAGAATTACACAAATCAGAAACCATTCACAATCTGTGACCAAAATGGCATGACTTCACTAGTAGGTGCTTTTGGAAATTAAAAGGTTCTGTTGTGACCTACTACAGACACCTGTCTGTAAGCATGAGGACGACGTAGCAGCAAGCAAACATCATGTGCCCAAGCCACAACCCCAGGCCCAGACTGAAGCAGCCACTGCATTCTTTAGGATTATGACAGACATGTAAGTTTAGGTCCACACTCTTATTGCTGCTCACCCCACCCACACAGAAAAGAAATAAACAAAACTCACAAGATTTGGTTTTATTTAAAACCAAGAATCTACAATACGTACAAACCACTTAAAAACAAAACAAAAACAGCAAAAAAAAAAAAAAAAAAAAAAAAAAACCCTCTTGTAATCTTACAAATTCCAAACTTGCATTCATTACAAGGTAGACTAACAGCTACCTATGAGTACTTTATATTCTTGGAAAATTAGCTCAGTTATAGTTCTAATCCAATTTTAAAAATTAGAACAACTGGAGCTGGAGAGATGGCTCAGATATTAAGATCACTGGCTGTTCTTTCAGAGAACTCAGGTTCAATTCCCAACACACACATAGCAGCTCATAACTGTCTTTAACTCCAGTTCCAAGGGATCTGACATCCTCACACAGACATGCAAGCAAAACATTAGTGTACATTTTAAAAATATAAAAATAAGTTAATAAAAAATTAGGCTACCTATTACTATTTAATAACTCTATTTCAAAAAGCAATAATCTGAAAGTTTATTAATGGCCCCAGTTAGCCAGCTGACTTCCAGAAGCCTGGACAAATGAAAACATGTATATTCAATTTCTCACTACTGAGGCAGCAACATAGTCAGCAAAACACATTTCAAATCTATGCAGAGATGGTGCAAGACGATGGGCAGACAGTGAATAGGGAAAGTGCAGTCTCTGCTCTCATGCTGATCAGTAAGACAGACACTATGGTCAGGTCTACCTAACTGCCTTCAGATCCAGAGTATTTTTTTTCTTTGGTTTTTCGAGACAGGGTTTCTCTGTATAGCCCTGGCTGTCCTGGAACTCACTCTGTAGACCAGGCTAGCCTCAAACTCAGAAGTCCACCTGCCTCTGCCTCCCAAGTGCTGGCATTAAAGGTGTGCACCACCACTGCCTGGCCCATATGGCATTTTTCAAATAATGTGTGTAACTGTTTTTCTTTTTTGGTTTGAAATAGGACTCAAACTTGATATATAGCCAAGGCTGGTCTTGAATTTGTGACCATACTAGAATTCCAGGCCAATACCACCATGTCTGGCTAAAGCATGTTCCAGATGACAAAATTAGTAAATATATTACAGAATGAGACTAGCTATATCTAGGATAATGTCAGCAAAGACATGAGCTGATTTACCAGATGGTATGATGCTCTGGCAAAAAGCCCTTTCCACTTTCTTGCTTTACTCAACACTGCTCCCAACTTTTGATAATCCTGATAATTTCAATGAAATCTAGGTACTGAGCCAACATCAATAACCTGTACCGGACCAGGCATGGTGGTACAAATCTGTATTCCTGTCATGGATTTGGCAAGGCAGGAGGAAAACACCTAGATCACATATCAAAACCATCTCAGGGAAAAAACCAAAACCAAGTTTTGTGGCTGGCTGTATTCAGAATGCGTTCTTATGGTCAAACGTCCTTCCTTATAGGGACACTGAGAAAGCATAGGAACCTGTGCAGCTCCAACAGATTACAACATAGTACTGCCAGCTGTCATGTAGTCTGCACCCAGAGGACTGTCACAGCTTCCACAATATGCTGAGATGCTTGGACTGAGTGACAATGGTGACACTTTTCTTCTCTTCAGTGCAAAGAGGCCATGGGAACCCCCAAAGAACTCTCAGGCAGCTTTAGAAAGCAGCAGTTTGGAAATCTGCTTTCTTGTTACATCACATCCACCCAGTTTCACAGCCCTACAGAGCCTTCACAAAAGATGGCTAGGGCTCCCCTGAGTAGGGTTCCCCAACTCAAAGACCACTTCCAAGTCCATTCCAAGCAGAGGGCCATCTCTCCAGGCATCAGAGGAATGCCAAGCTAGGGGCGCACTGGTAAAGCGGAATGGAAGCAGGTTAGGTGGCTCAGCTGCTAAGAGCTCTCTTCTGGCCTCCAGAGGAGCCAGGCACGTATGTGCTATACAGACATACATGCAGGCAAAACTCTCATATGCATAATAAAATAATGTTTAAAAAACTTAAAGTGGAAATCTCTGGTTTCATTGGGGACCCAGTTGTGTCATATGACCTTCTTCTGAAAGCTGTCATATGAGAGGATTTTTTTTTTGTTTTGCTAAAGCAGACACATGAGAGAATATTTTGCTGAAAACAGACATGAGGAGTTTTTCTGGAAGTTATCTGATGAAAGGTATAGGATAGTTTGCTGGACACTTGAGAGGCCACGTGATGTTTGGAAAGAGTATGTATGTATAATATAACCCAACAAACAGTGGACAACACTCTGGCATTGGTTTGCCTTGCTGTGTTCTCTGACCTTCACATATTGTAACTTCATAGAGAGAAACGCACCAAAGAACTTCTGGTGATATTCCAGCTGCTTCTTGCCAATTGGCAAAGTCATGCAGTTTCTTCCAGATTGAGCCGCCGTTGCTGATTTGAGTTTGGTGTTTTGCTAGTGGACTGAACTGCGCTAACAATGAAGATTGGAATCACCCCAAAGAACTACTTCTAAACAGGTCCACATCCCCCTTGTCCTGTTAGCCATCTCCCTCCCCCACCTTTGGCCAATGGACTATAAGGGAGATTGAAGGGTTAAAGAACCATAACTAAAGTAGGGTTTGAAAAATCTAAGCCTACGTTAATATCAAGGTTTACTGGTTTGAATTAAGAATGGCCCTCATAGATTGAGATATTTGAATGTTTAGTCACCAGGAAGTGGCACAATTTGAGAAGGATTGGGGGTATAGCCTTGTTGGAGAAAATGTGTGGCTTTGAGGTTTTGCTGGGATTTTTTTGAAGTTGTTTTGAGGCAGGGCTTCTCTGTGTAGCCCTGGAACTCTATAAACCAGGCTGGCCTCAAAATCAGAGATCTGCCTGCCTCTACCTCCCAGGTGCTGGGAGTAAAAGTGTGCAACACCAGCTCCACAAGCTTTGAGGTTTTAAAAGCCCAAGTCAGGCGAGCGCTCTCTCTCTTTCTCTCTCTCTTTCCCTCCATCCCTCCCTCTCCCTGCCCCCCTCCCTTTCTTCCTATAGACCGGGGATATAGCTCTCAGCTACTGCTTCAGCACCTGCACCCATGCCACCGTGCTCCTCACCACCACGCTGATGGTGATGACGGACTAAACCTCTGAAACTGTAAGCACACCCCCAATTACATGCTTGCCTTTGTCATGGTGTCTCTTCAGAGCAATAGAACAGTGACTAAGACAGAAACATAGGCCAAAGAATGTGTCCGCCCCCCTGGGAACCAGGCCTCAGCCCCTGTCAGCTAAATCCACATTCCAGCACCTGCATGGGAACAAAGAAAGGCCTCAGCTCAGCCTCACAGGTTAAGGTAGGAAGTGTCTCCAAAGGCTCAACAGCAGGTCGACTCTGAAAGCCCCACTACCCTGTGACAAAACACAACAGCTGTTGACTAACAACTAACT
This sequence comes from Uromys caudimaculatus, assembly GCA_028551405.1. Classification (NCBI taxonomy): domain Eukaryota; kingdom Metazoa; phylum Chordata; class Mammalia; order Rodentia; family Muridae; genus Uromys; species Uromys caudimaculatus. Next base: position 147,483,226 of record CM052700.1, read on the forward strand.
ACCTAACAGAGGCACTGCCACAAATAACAAGTAGCCAGGGATGCTGACATGGATCACCTGGTCAAGAACTAGAGCCAGAGTAGGTAGGATGGGACAGGGCAGCTCTTAAGAGATGCAGTAGCCATACTGTACACATGCAAGACACAAGCAGGCTACTCTACTCAACCTAGAACTTGTAATCACGGGATGAAGCTGCCTGCACTCAGATCCTATAGACAGTGCTATTGGGCAATTTCATCACATTGTCTCAAGTGCATCCAAGTTTCTATCTTCTTTTCATTTTCCTTTTATTTTTCCTTCACAGGTCAGCACCTTCAGCAACTTGTATTTGTCTTTTGGTGCCAAGGATAGAACCTGGAGCCTCATGTATGTGAAGCACTGCCCTGAACAAATGTGTACGTAGTGTATGTGGTGTGGTGGTGGTGGTGGTGGTGGTGGTGGTGGTGGTGGTGGTGGTGGTGTGTATGTGTGTATGAGAGAAAGAGAGAGCATGCACATTCAGAGGCCAGAGAAGGACATCAGGTATCTTACTCCAAAACAGTCTCTTACAAAACTTGAAGTAGCTGGTGGTCAGCAAGACTCAGAAATCCTCCTGTCTCCAGTCTCTCTTAGTAGTGGGGTTACAGACATACATGGCCACACGTTTTCCCATGTGTGCTGGGGATCAAAACTTGGATTCTTATGAAAGCATGCTCTGTTACCTGCTGAGCCATCCTTCTCCCCAGCTCCAACTATTAAATCATGTGATAAGCTATCTTACATATGAATTATACCTCAGACACTAAAGGGGTACACAACACTAAAGGGGTACACAAATATTTAGTGTTGGAGTGGTTTGTGCACTGTGTATTCAGATGCAGATTGCTGTGCTCAGAGATCTGGTTGCAGTCTGGACGCTGGCACTATCATGATTATTGGAGCATCTGCTGTCTCAATGATGTGTAAAAACTAATTGGTTTTAATAAAGTGCTGATCAACCAATAGCCTAGCAGGAGAAGAGAATAGGGTATGATTTCCAGTCCCAGTCAGGGGGTCCTGGAGATAGATAAGATGGATGGTTGGATGGATGGATGGACTGAGACCAGACCCCCCCCCCACTCTCTCTCTCTCTCTCTCTCTCTCTCTCTCTCACACACACACACACACACACACACACACACACACAGAAAGAGAGAGACGACAGAGTCAGAGACAGAGATAGATAGATAGATAGATAGATAGATAGATAGATAGATAGATAGATAGATAGATTTGGCCATAAGAGATCACCATGAAAGGATGAATGGAACAGGAGAAGCCAGATGGCAGTAATGGGTAGTAGGTAGGCTGGGTGGTAGGCTGCCTTAGGATTGTAATAGATGAGTGTCTGCCCAACTATAGTGTCAGAGTCTTTTAATAAAAATACCAGATCTCTACATCATTATTTCTGAGCAAGTGAGCATAGAAAAGCCACAGAGATACACAATTTATTGCAAGATAATCTTGGGGTCAAATGTGATTAAAATCTATCACTATACTTTGTAGCAACAGTGACCTAGGCCCCAAAACACATTTGTAAACCTTTCACTGTAAATCTGTATGAGACGTGTAATCACTTTAACATACAATGGCTAACAGAAAGCAAGCTCACAGGAAGAGCAGGCGGAGATCCAACCTGAAGGAAAAACCTTCAGCTTATCAAGCAGCAGTAGGTGATGTGCCCAGGAGCTGTGCTGAGCACCAGTCTTCATAGACATAAAGGGCCTGAGCTGGCAGCACCAAAACACAGTGCTGGTATGCAATGTGACCACCATCTTTACTGCTACAAAGGAACTGTCCTCTGATGGTGTAGTTTCTTGAGAGTTTGGGTCAAGAACCTCTGTGACTCCGAGGCAGACCACCTGTCAGGTTCATTTTTAATGGTTAAGTCTATAAGACTACAAAGTTTTTCAGATTCCAGAAACTGGGACAACACCACATCCAACAGCTGGCCAGCCCTCAACACCTGCTCTGACTCAGTCACCTCACTCCTAACTGCTACTGTAGAACCTTGGTAACCTGAATGTTGGCTTCTTACAGTACAGCACTGAACAGTGTGAAGAGGGTGGCGGCAGCAGCTAAGGAAACAGAAGGGCCACAGCAACAGTATGTGTTACATAAAGTTTCCACAGTACAGTATGCAGGGCCACAAAAGCTGAACAAACTGTTCTCCAGCTGAAGCCCCCATATTCCAAAACCAAGTATCCACAATCAGGCAGAACAGTTCAGATGGACAACAGGAGGACAGCTAGCACAAGGACTCTTACCATGGGAGATGAGGGCAGTTAGAAGGGCAAGGGCCTCTTCCCTGCAGATATACAGCTGGAGATCAGGACCACTGGCTATCAGAAAAGGACAGCTACGTTTAAAAGGCTTCTGGAACCAAATATGTAAACCACGTATCTGACAAGGCGACGAAACCTAGGACAGGTTTCCTGGGCTGAAGAGTTGGCAGGAAGTGACAGCGAGGGAGCATTCCCACAATGCACAGGAATTACTTCCACAGCAACCTTGCTGTGTAGCCATGGGACAGAAAGTCCCAAAGTTAAGGCAGGTGACTAAAGCTTATGGGCTTCATTTACCTGATGATATCCCACTTAACACTGGCCTGCAGCAAGCCAGGCAGAAAGCCCAGTGCAGAGGCTCAGGTTTTTACTTACCTTTACAACAGGCAAGTCAAAGACCTCACGGGCTTCTCCCACCTCCGGGTTGTCCCCATCCTCCGAAATGATGTGCGAGGCCAGAGCGTTGTAGGAGACTTCCTTGGCTTTCCCAGCTTTAAGGAGCTGAATAACCTAAGGAAACAAACAACAGCACAATTAGTAACAACAAAGTACTGTACTGCTTTCTTAATTCAAACCAGGCATTAGTAACTATAATGGAAACATTTAATAAAAACACACCCTATCCCCTACAGAGAAGCCTTTTCCTAAGTGGAAAAGCCAACAAAAATCCTTTTGGACAATAAAATGCAACAACCCTGATCCACAGTTCAAGTCACAGAGATGGGGTGGCCAGCTACTAGCCATCTGCTGCCCTCCAGACAGACTGCATACACCAGCACCTGCTGAGTTCGATAGAGCACCTGTTCTGGGTATCCAACCCAAAGGCTGAGGACTGGCTCCACTACAGTTAGGAAGTTTCTAGAAGCAGAGACCCACCAGGAGAATCCTAACTTGCAGATGCCCACCAAGCAAAATATATACACCAAGGTAGGGCCTAGCAGGGGAACTCAGATGCAATCATGGTCAGTGTAGTCTTGGGTGCTATGCACAGCAGTCTTTCCTTAAGTCATAGAAGGATATCACAAACGAAGAGAGCACCACTGGGTCTTACGGATTGACATCAACATAGGAATCCTTGTTAAGACACAACTGTGACCACTCTCACAACTCTAGGAGGCAGGTCACTAAAGAAATGTCAGCAGCAAACAGAAGGATGGAATAGAATTGACCGCACAGTAACTAGGCAGGGGGTAAGCGCAGCAGAAAAGCCAAGATGGAAATGCTGGCATCTCCTAGAGGGAACTGACTGGAAGCCGAGAGGAAGGGGCACTGCTGGGTTTCAGTGTGGGCACACTACTCTTTGGTCCTGTGTGACCCGGTGAGAGACTCTCAGTCACATCGACAAAGGACTCTGGCTCCTATTACAGATAGGAGTCAAAGTTCTGAGAATCAATGAGGCAGCCACCAGGATGCTAAACGCTGAAGTCTTGTCGGGGACACATAGAGTAGCAGCAGCATCAGAGAACAACTTGACAGTGGTGTGCAGGCCAGAGCCAAAGAAGAGCTGAAAGCAATGTAGTCTAGGACAGTCTGCCAAGCATCATCTAAGAACTGGAGCAACTGAGGAAGTCTGTGTCTGATGCATGGAAAACCAACAGTCACCAGCCCCGAGCAAGTTTCCCTGGACAAAGTATCTTTTACCTTTATACACGGACTTCATCCACCTGCTTCAGCCTCGCATTACTCAGAAACATATACACAGCAAGCCCTCCCTGGCCTCACCTTCTCAGGTCCCAGTGGTTTCTTTCATGACAGATTTCCAGAAACAAGTCTCACTGCGCTGAACACCTTTTCTCCATATTCACGCTCCAGCTCCCTGCAGTGGCCATCAAACTGTGAAAACTCAGGTCTCACACAGCGAGGATACCCAAACCTTCCCAAACTGCACATTACTAATTCCATCTCACAGGAGCCGCCTTGTAACTATGCCCAGTGACCATCAGCACACATGCCAAGGATATGTAAATGCCTTCAATGCCTAGCACACACATTCCACACAATCAACTTCTTGTACTCAATATCTGCTTATTTAAGACTCAACACCTCCAGCACCTACACCTGTTCTATTTGTAGGACTCAGCATTCAAGCACACCCTTCTGCAGCACTCCGTGTACCAGGCCCGATGCCCAGTCGGTACTGGGGTGCTCACCACCTGTGAGCTTCCTCAATCTGTATTACAAAATTCAAAGAATAGGTGCCTTGGCTCTAAACCTTTTTAAAAACGCACTATTTCAAAATACAAGGGCTTACAAGAGGGATTTTTTTTTAAGCACTCAGATTTCACACATGGTTAGGCAAACAGCTCAGTTCGGTGTGTTCTTGGTTTCAAGTGACATTTAGTCCAAGTCTCTTATAAGAGCCAAAGTCCTAAAATGAAGAACAAGAAAGGGTAAAAAGACGAAAGGTGGTGGTGGTAGTGGGGTGATCAGTACTAGAAAAAGTCAGCTATAAGCACTGATCACGCAACCGAAGACCCAACGGACCTCGGTTACTAGGATACACAAGTATGAGTCTCTGGAAGGCCATGCTCAGTGGCTCTTGGGTTCTTCCTTCCTTAGGACCTGTTTAGGTTACATTATGAGACATTGAAGGCGACACAACTGTGAGCATAGTTTAGGAAAAGAAATGTTTGGGACACTCTCCTGAAGATACCACGACCACAGGCACTGACCTGTGGATAGATCCAGACCCACGGTCGGTCACACGCACCAATCACTGTGACCGTGTAAACAGGGCACCTTCTATACCTACCGTACAATCCACCCTAAGTGAAAAATCAGGGGCCGGGAGGGCAGGCCCCTTGGCATGGGACACGTTCAGCAGGGCCCCGCAAGATGCTCGGCCGGCGGCCACGCCGGGTCGGTGCTCGCGAGGCCCTTCCCGCGGCCCTTCGCGGCCCGGCGTGCCCCGCGGCTCCGGCCTGGGGTCCTGCAGGGCGCGCGCGCGACGAAGCGGGGAGGTGGGGGGAAATGGCCCGGCGGAGGGGCCCCGCGCGGGCGGTACCTGCGGGTCGATGTCGCCCACCGCGTAGTACTTGACCTCGCGAAACAGCTCCTCTGGAACTTCGGGCGCCGGCTCCGACATGATCACGGCGGCGCGTCGGCGCCCGGCCGCGCGTCACCCGGCCCGCCGGGCCCGGCGTCGCAGCTAAGCCAACTGCCCGGCCGCACAGCCCGGGCCGCAGCCACAGCCGCACATCAGCCCGCGCCCCCGCCCGTCCGAGGCCCGGAGCGCGGGAGCCGCGCGCGCCCTGAGGCACGTACCACCGCACCGGGCCCGCAGGGGAGCACGTGAGACTATCCCGCCTTGCGTGCCGCACAGCGCTCCTTCCGCCACAGCGTCCGGCATCAGAGCTGATGTTCTAAAACAGTTCGCACCGCAATGGCAACCTTGCTCCCGCCGAGTTTTCGCGACCGAAAACCGAGGACATAGAGAGAATATATCCCCCTCATGGCCGCGGTGGACCAGTCAGGAGGAGGGGTCTGGGCGGGACTCCCGTCACCCCGCGCGGCCACCTGGCAGCGCATGCGCGAAGGGGCGGAGCCTTGACGCGGAAGGCGACCTGAACAATCTAGCGTTCGGGATTCAGCTGTCGACGCCAAGGCTGCTGGGCAGTCACGCAGACTCTGGCTAATGGTCAGTTTCCTTCGTCCGCCCCTCCCGCATCTACTTTAGGGAACTGATCTTCGGTGAGGCATTTTAAGAGCAAAGTAGGAGCCGGCGACATGGCTCAGCAGGCAAAAAGACTTCTGCCGTCAATCTGTGTTCGATCCCTGGGACACATGAGGTGGCAAGCAAGAACCGGCTCCAGCCAGTTGTTCTCTGACCTCCACACTGTCGCGCACACAAGTACACACATACACAGACTATAAATAAATGTAAATTTTTCTACGTGTATTGGAGTTTTCCTACATGCGTGTATCTGCACCCCGTGAGTGAAGTTACACAGCAGGTGGATGTTGGGAACTAAACTTGGAGATGCTGCAAGCGAACCAAGTGTTCTAAATTGCTGAGCCGTCCAACCCTCCGTCGATATAGCTTTTCAAGGTAAACAGCAAAATCCATAAAAATTATCTTCACGGATAACTATATTAAATTTATGGATATGTAAAGTTACAGGAAACAATGACAAGCTGAAATTGCTGTGGGGCCCTCGCAGAATGGCAAGTCCTGCACTCTGATACTGCTCTTTAATCAAGCTTTGTGTTTTTTGTGACCTTCATACAAATTGAGTGTTGATGATGTTCGTATAATCTCAAATGAACTCAGCGCAGAGCCATTTTGTTTTACAGCCATCAGAAAATAAGCACCCTGCTTAAGCTATTTCAGTAAATAGTAATTTTTTTCTATCGAAAAGTTAGATAAACTGAGTTCGGTTTTAAAAAAAAATGGCAGTTAGGATCACTTGTTGCTCTAGCAGAGGATCCAGATTTGATTCCTAGCACCCACATGGATGCTCACAGTCATCTCTAACTTCAGTTCCAGGAGCTCTAATACCCTTCCGGTCTCTGAGAATACTACAAGCACTGGGTGCACATACATACAGGGAAAAAGTGAACGTGAAACTAGAAAAAAAAGGTAGTACTGGAAGTATTCAATCCCCTCTACCATGAGAAATCAAAGTATGTTATTGAGATAGTATTTTTCCAAGGGCTCTTTGGAAGTCAGCAGTGTGTGTGTGTGTGTGTGTGCATGTGTGGCTCTATGTATGAATGACACATATGTGCAGGAATGTGCATGAGAGCTTCGAAGTGTCTGTACCTCCAGTTCCAGGAGTTCTGAGGCCCTCTTCTGGCATCCAAGATCACCAGACATGCAGGTGGTGCACACACAAATTATGCAGGCAAACAAAGTAAAAATCTTTAATAAACTAAAAATACATTTGGATATTGTATACAGTGTTTTCATTTTGTTGTTCTGCTTAGCTGATTACACACCTGGTAAAGTTAGGCGGTATTAAGTTCAATTTAAATGTATAGGCTGCAGCCTAGCTTCTTAAACGTTATATCATGACTCCATTTTGGGATCAGAAAAGAATTGGCAGCAGTAGAAGGTTTCCAAACACGCAAGGGTCAAACATGATTTTAAAATGTGTGGTAAATCCAAGGTGTTTCTGGCAGCCTTGGTTCTGAAGCAACACACCCACTCCGCACTATGTATCTGTGGTCATGTGATGCAGGGCCAGCAACTGCTGCCGAAACACCTAGGCTCAGATTCAGGGCTACTGTCCCCCAGGAATTCCAATGTTTGTTCATACATACAGAATTTTCTGCCTGTACAGAAACACAGTAGTTTAATTACAGGAAACAAAGACTTCTTTTCCTAAGTAATCCATGCCTGTCAATCAAAACCAGCAACCAAACACCTTCTCTTGTACTCAGGAAGCCCCAAACAATTGAGATCCCTGAGCTGTCTCATGTTGCCTGCTGTCAAGGTTTTGAAAGATTTATATATATGGGGGGTGCTGGATGCATATCACACTGCTGTGCTGGAGATGACCAGCAGAGGGCATCCACCCTAGATCTGGGGTTACAGGTAGTGTATTCGTAGGTGCTAGAAACCAAACTCAGGTCCTCTGCAAGAGTAGCAAGCTATGCAAAGTACTGAGCCACCTCTCTAGCCCCACACCCCAGCCCACCACTCCTGACAGCGTATTTCTTTCTGACCTGTACTGTCAGTTTGCTTTTGAATAAAGTTTCTTCACTGCTTTGCAAATGTGTATGTGTGTTTATTTCAATTCCTTGAATAAGATACCAATAACACGAAAACACCCTGTCAGAAACTGACCATCAGTAACCCCTTGAGTAGGAAAAGAACACGGAACTTGTTCTGGCCACTCTGCCTCCAGGGCCCATCATTTCTACCCCTGCATCCAGCCCCAGTGCCCTTTCATTCCCTCTGCAGATGATCCTGACTTCAGCATACTGCTTCAGTTATATCTCCCATAAGATGGACATGAACCTCATAGGGACAGTGAGATGTGTTTTCTTAATATACCTACATCCAGAAGCTAAGAAATAATGTGCACCGGTGAGCTTGATTCTGGTGAAAACAATCCAGTGTAGCAAGAGAATCATATAAGGGTTCTGTGTGCTGGAAGAGCTGAGGAGACTTGGGTGGTGTGGGGGAGGGGTTCTTTTCCTTTTTTGTATGTAGCAAAGCTACCATTTATTAAGAAAAGGTTTAAAACAGGGTTTGGTGGTGCTTACCTGTAATCTCAGGACACAGAAGGTGGATGCAGAAGGACTGACGTTCAAAGCCAGCCTAAGCTATATAGCCTTGAACAACACAAGACCCTGCCTTAAAGAAGAAGTCATAGCTAACATGTAAGGGAAAACAGTAGGACGTGAATACAAGCTTCTCAAGAGTCTCGTTCAAGTGCTATAAAATACACATATGCAGTTTGGGTGGCATTGGAAGTTATATGCTCAAAGAATTTTAGAGAGTAAGTATTTAGTATTTATTAAGTAGATAAAACTAAAGTTTAGTATACTTTTAAAAAAAAATAATGTAATACTACATAGTCCAAATTGACATCAAACTGTTGATGTTCCTGCCCCCAGCTCCTGGAGTTGTGGGAGTGTCCTACTACACCTAGATAGGCTGCTGCTTATCTACAAGCTACTTCCTCAGGGATGAAGATTGTCAGGTCGAGCCTGGCTTGGTGAGTTCCAGAACAGTCAGGGCTACACCGTGACCCCATGTCAAAAAAGAAAAAGAAAAGAAAAGATTGTTGGGTGGCTATGGGGCTATGAATTGTACTTAGAGATTTACAGGCTTAGACAGGGCTTTTCTAGGTCACAGGAATGTCAACAGGACATCTTTTGATTATAGACATGGCTCCTAATCTTTGTGAGATTTCCTTTTTAAATTTTAATTGTATTTATTTATAAAGCATATGTGCATGTCTGGTGTGTGAGGGATTGGGGTCCCTTTCTATTGCTGTGATAAAATGCCATAACTATAAAGAATCTATAGAAGAGAGACTTTCTTTAGGCTTACAGTTTTGAAGAGAATCCGTAAGGGCAGGGAGGCATGGCAGTAGGCAGCAGGAGCAGAAAGCTGAGAGCTCACATCTCCAAATACAAGCCAAAGCAAAGAGAGTAAAGTGGAAGGGAAGTTGGGCTATGAACTCTCAAAGCCTGCCAGAATGACCTTCTTCCTCCAGGAAGGCACCACCTCCTAAAGGCTCCATAACCTCCCTAAACAGCATCACCAACGAGGGATGGAGTGTTCAAAAATGTGAGCCTGTGGGGGCATGTCTCATGCAGACCGCCAGGGCACACATAGCCCACTATGTGTGTAGGGGGCATGTCTCATGCAGATCGCCAGGGCACACATAGCTCACTATGTGTGAAGAGGTAAGATGTGACTCTGTGTTGTTCTCTCCTTCCACCTTTATACGTAAGTTCCAAGGATCAAACTCAAAGATCAGGGCTGGGCAGTAAGTATCTTTATCCTCTGAGCCATTTGCCTGGCTCTTTTTGTAAGAACTCTTGGTTCTTAGTCATCGGGGATAAGGGGGCCCCTTTGCCTGCCATTCCTCAGTTTCCTCTGTCTTTCTATCCTGCCTCAGTTTCTCCCTCTAAGACTTTGACCACTCAATCTTAAGAGCTATTAATGGCTGAAGTTCTATTTCCTGGGGGTTCCTTCTGTTGAATAGGGACATAAGGTCCTACCTATTCAGATTAAAGTCTCCACCTGCCTGATCTAATTAAGACAAGAAAGGTCCAAGTAGGCATAAATGTTTTACAACCTACTTTAATAAGGATTCAACCTCTCCTCTAGCCCACCACCCAGCAGAGGAAGTGGAAGAGAAAAGTTATTAGGATGTGGGGGAAGTGGACCTGCTCAGCAATGGTTCTTTGGGGGTGAGTGTGATCTTCCTGAGCAGCACTTCAGTCCTGTAGCAAACACCAAATACAACTCAGCAGCTGCAGAGCAGTCCTCTAGGCAGGCAGACACCAGGCACGAACCAGCAGCTACAGGCTAGTCTTTTCAGCAAACAGACACCAGGCAGCTGTAGTTCAATCCTGAAGAAATCACCAGGCTCACCAAACAGACTGCGGTAAGGCTGTGGAGGCAGCAAGCTGGTGCAGAAATCTTATGAGTAGTTCTTGGGCGAGTTTCTCTCAATGGCAGTGTTACCACAAGTTGAGCTCAACAACGCTATGTAAAGAGAACCAGTACCTATGTGTCATTAGTGAAGAATAATGAGGCAAAAAAACCCAAACCAATGCTCAGTGCTTGTCTCCCACTGTCTGTGGGGTCACATTCATACTCCTTCATCACATGTCCTTTCATGTGACTGCTATATCCAAACATCATTTATGTCTGCTTCAAGAAAACATTCTTTGACGTGTTAGCTTTAGCAAGACATCCTTTTACCAGTGTGCCCCAACAAACCATCATTTGGCATAACTAACTTTCCAAAGAACTAGAAGTTTCCTCTCCAGGTCCAAGCTTGCAGTTGGGAGGATCCTCATTTGGTAGTGATCTGGATGATGTCACAATCATAGAGCAAAACACATAAGCAGAAAAGCATAGAGAAGATCATGCCCGACCCAAAGATGAACACTGAAGAATCAGAACTTTTTACACATCATGAGGTGGCAAGGGATGCCATGAATCATTAGAACTGAGGGTGGTCTGATGTCAGTCAGAGGACTGACCCAGCCTGGGTTGAAGGGAACACATTGAGAACACACTTTAAAAAATGACCCAGGCTTTGGCCCTGTCAAAATGTCAAAGGTCATTCACTCCCTTTCCTAAGATGGCTGTCTCCATTTTCTTTTCTTTCTTTCTTTCTTTTTTTTTTTTTTTTTTTTTTTTTTAAGATTTATAAAACAAGCACACAGAGTTTGTTTGTTTGTCTGTTTGTTTGTATAGAATTCCATGTAGCCCTCACTGGCCTCAAACTTCCCATTTAGCTGAGAATAATCTTGAATTTCTGATCCTTCTGCCTCTACCTCCCCAGGGCTGAGATTATAAGTGTGTCCTACAATGCCTAGTTTGGGCAGTATGCTGATGATTGAACCCAGGAGCTCTGTATGTGATAGGTAAGCACTCTCCCAGCCTAGCTGTATTCTTAGCTCCTGACTTCATTATCCTAACTTCTGATTTTACAGTGACATCCAATAAACTGGGTGAAGTGGGGCAGACCTACTGCTTTGAAGGTGCATGAGAATGAAACTGTTGCTCTGAACTGCATTTTCAAGTACTCAAAAGCATCTGGTGACATTAGTGTGCCAAGTGATAGCGTTTGTTTAAAATAATTGAAATGGAGCCAGGCAGTGTGGTGTGTACCTTTAGTCCTGGCACTTGAGAGGCAGAGGCAGCAAAGTTCAAGGCCAGTCAGGTCTACAGAGCTACAGAACAGCCAAGGAAGGCTATACAAAGAAACCTTGTCTCAAAAAACCAACAAACAACAATAATAGAAATGGTTAAGTTAAACATTCAGATTTGGGCACGCATACTTTGTAAGTATAACCCTTAGGCAGATTGGCTACATTTCTTTTTTGAGACAGGGTCTCATGTAGCCCAGACTTGCTATGTCTTCAGCCCAATACAATTTATGCTAGTGCTTATGAGTTCCAGGTACAGGAAGGACCTGCTGAAGCAAGAGAGCCCTGTGCTTGGAAGGAGCTCCTCACCTCCCTGTGGAGGAGTCCAGACTCTCAGGGAGACCTGTCTCCTGTCCATGTGTTTCAGGTGCTGGCTTCAGAGAACTGTATTTGCATGTCTCTATACTATGTAAGTTCCATGTATGAGACCAATCTAAAAGGCACAGAGAGGACTTTAGGGTACAGGTATGGGTCAATCCCCAGCACTGCATGAAACTGGGGTGGCGATATATGATCCTAGCACTTGGGAAGAGGTAGAGACAGACAGATGAGGAGTTCAGGGTTATCCTCAGCTATATATTGAGGCCAGCCTGGGCTAATAAGACCCTGTCAAAATAAAATAGGCCTACAGAGCTCTTGAATCTTTAAGCTGCTTAGATGTTTTCAAGCCTAGAAACACCAGTTTCAATGACAACACAGAGAACAACCTTGTAGTTGGGTGGTAGCTCTCAGCCTTCCTCAGAGGCTACTACGATGCATGACAGGAAGGGTCACACAGAGGGATGGGGATGGACTTAGTTGCTAAGTGTATTCCCAACTTACCTGTGGGTACCACAGTCAAATAGGAGTGGCCACGGCTGGGAACACAGACTGAGGACACTGAAGGAATGAGAACATAAACTATCTGTTCTAATGTGGTCTCAGTTTGAAGAAGTTTTTACAGTAACAGAACAAAGAAAGGCATCATTGAGACACCTTTTAAATGCACTGGTAGAAAACTGAGGTAGTCCCAGGAATTTTTTTTTTTTTTGAGAAATCTAAGGAGAAAGGTTTTTTAATTTCATAAATAATGAAAGAAGAAGTAAAACAAATGCCTGGAAAGTATCTTTATGATATATAAATCTCTCTGGGCTTCGAGAAGCCGACTGTTCCATCGCAGCTGACAGAGACTCCTTTCTCTAAATTGGTTGAGATGAGAGAGACAATTGCCAGGACTAAACTCAAAAACTTCCTGTCTGGTGTCAATTTTAATTTTCTGATTTAATTAGTTTCCTAATTAGAAGGGTTAAATTAATTAACCTCATTATTTACTATATATTTAATGATTTTGCCTCTAGAGGGATTTACTTCATTTTCAATAATTGGAAATCTCATGACAAGAGGGAATATTACCATATTTTACACTTATTGTTTTAGTATGAACATTCTGCCTAGGACAGAAGGGGGGGAGATTTTAGGAGAGCAATCAGATGCAGCCAAAAAGATGGCTTCCCAGTTGTTTAGAAACATGACATCTGGAAAACTTGAATTGAGGTTCATTTGTTACTATCAAATCAGAGTTCAACAGAGCACACCCTTCAGTTAGAGCCAAAGAAACCTTATACCATAGAATCCTCTACTGAAAGAATCCACTTCTATCAGATTTGATAGTGTACACCTGTAATCACAGCTGGTAGATTTACGAGTTTGAGACCACCCTGGTCTATACAGCAAGTTCCAGACCATCCAGGATTACACAGTAAAATCAAACCATGTCTTGTTTTTGCCACACTCTGTCACCCACCTCGCTTCAGTGCCCCTCTCTTGTTTCTGTACATTACAAATGCTCTCTTCCCACTAGACTTCAGCCTTGGACTTTCTCCAAACCCACCCGGAATCACCTTAGCCCAGGCTTGGTTCCTTCTGAAAGGAACTAATTTCATCTCCTCTTCTGATCTAAATGTCTCTGTTTGATGACATATCTCTGATGCGTGGAGACTGTGTTGGCCCACTTCCTCTAATCACACAGGAGTGTGAACAGTTGATACACAGTGGTGCCCTACAACACGGAACAAGGATGATATCATAGTCAGGGTTTCCATTGCTGTGACAAAACACCACAACCAAAAAGCAAGTTGAGGAGGAAAGGGTTTATTCAGCTTACAGTTCACACAGGTTTTCATCACCAAAGGAAGTCAGGACTGGAACTCAAACAGGGCAGGATCCTGGAGGCAGGAGCTAATGCAGAGGCCATGGAGGGCGCTGCTTACTGGCTTCCCTCCAATGGCTTGTTCAGTCTGCTTTCTTATAGAACCCAGGACCTCCAGCCCAGGAATGACACTACCAGCCGTGGGCTGGGCCCTCCTGCCCTGGGGACTAACTGAGAAAATGACTTGTAGCTGGGTCTCATGGACGCATTTCTTTAACTGAGCAGTCTTCTCCTCTCAAGTTGACACAAGATTCAGACAGTAAAGATGACTAGCCACCCAAATCTGAGATAGCAACTGCTGGGATGGTTGGTGTGGTGTGTGGTCCCTGACACCTAGGGAATGCGGAGCAGCGGATGGGTGCACTTTAAATAAAGCCATATGACTTCTGCATGCTTTTCACTTTGGTTTTGAGGCATCATGGAAGACAATCATTACTTATAATGTTTAAAACTTAACTCTCCTATGGAGTTGTTTTGCTATTAACTATTGAATTCTACTTTTTAAGAGATTTTGTTGTTTATCTCTCTCTCTCCCTCTCTCTGTCTCTGTCTCTCTCTGTCTCTCTGTCTCTGTCTCTCTCTGAATCTCTCTGTCTCTCTCTGTCTCTGTATCTCTCTGTCTCTTTCTGTCTCTGTCTCTTTCTGTCTCTGTCTCTCTCTCTCTCTCTGTGTGGTGTGTGTGTGTGTGTGTGTGTACTGAGCTCTCTCGTCAGCCTGCAATTCAACTTTAAGATTTGTTTTTTATTTATGTGTATGGACAGGGTGTGTGCAGCTTAGTGTGGTGCTCTTGGAGCTAGAGTCAGAAGTGGTTGTGAACTACCCAGTGTGGGTGCTGAGAACCAAGCTCAGGTCCTCTAAAAGCGTGCCAGGCACTTTTAATTGCCAAGCCATCTCTCCAGCCCCTGAATTTGACTGTGTAGATTGGGAAATAAATTAAGAGAGTTTAGGGATCCTGTGGATTTTCCCCCCTTCTCTTCTCTTCTCTTCTCTTCTCTTCTCTTCTCTTCTCTTCTCTTCTCTTCTCTTCTCTTCTCTTCTCTTCTCTTCTCTTCTTTCCTATCAAGGTTGCAAAGTCATTTGTACTGCCTTTTCACATATGCATGGCAGGGGACAGCAGTCCTAGGCACTATGATGTAGATGGCCTAGATTTTGGACCAATAAAGCTTTCTGCACAGAAACAGATTGGCCAGCGGGCACTGGCTTGCTGACAACGAGTTGAGACTTCCAAGGTCACAAATCAGCAAGGAAAATAAACAAAAAGAATACCCAAAGGGTGTTGCCCACCCTACCGGGCCCAGTACTGAGTGCAGAGCAGAGCACTGTGCTTCCCTGAAATAATCCGTGGACTCAGGAGGTCTTTTGGAATGCTTGACCATCCAGAAGATGAGGGAATTCAACTAATTAATTAGTCAAGACTTTGAAATCCACAGGGAAAAGGACCTCATATTAAGTGCAAACTATCATCATAACTAATATATTTGTGGCACTTTCATTAAATTTTCTCTCAGATCTTGAGAAAATGTATCTCCTGGCTGCCAAGTTTCATCTTAGCATAATTATGAAGTCTCCCCAAGTAGCCACATTTTGGTTGGCGATCCTCAGTGGGGGATGGTGCCAGTTGCTGAGACTTGGTGGAGCTGTTTAATTTGAGGCTTATTAGTTCAGCCCAGGTGAGAATGAGTAAGCCTTCACGAAATTTGCTCAAGGAGTAGAATATACGAATGCCTGTGGTTAGGCAAGCTCACGTAAAAGGAGTAATGCCATTCAAAGAAAAGTGAGACTGCCCGCCACAATAAACATGGAGATTCTAGGGACATGTGTCACAGCATTAAAAACAAAAGCTTTTAGTTACAAAATAGGGTATTTCAGTATTTGGTAAACATATTTTAGTTAGTTTTTTAACATTTTTTGTTTTATTGAAAATAAATTTCCTTCTCACATAATATATCCTGATTATAGTTCTGCTTCCTGTACTCCCCCCCCCTACTCCTCCCAGCTCTTCCTCACCTCCCCTCCCATCTAGATCAGAAAACAGATGGGCTCCTAAAGGATAAAAATAAAACAAAACAAAACAGAATAGAATAGAATAAGAGAAAACAAAAACTAACACATGAGAGTTGGACAAGACAAATAAACAGAAGAGCCCACGAAAAGGCACAAGAATCAGAGGCCCACTTCTTCAGACACCCAGGAATTCCATAAAAAAAACACTAAACTGGAAGCCTGGGGACCTGGTGCAGACCCATGCAGGCCCCAGGCATGTTTCTTCACCCTCTGTGAGTTCATCTGAGCTTTGCTCAGTTGGCTTAGAGGCCTTATTCCCTTGGTGCTCCATCCCCTCTGGCTCTTACACTCTTCCCACCTCCTCTTCCATCCACAGGGTTCCCTGAGCTCTGAGGGGAGGGATTTGATGCAGACATTCTCTTCAGGACTGAGTGTCCCCAGGTCTCTCATCCTCCTCATAATGTCTGGCTGTGGGTCTCTGTATTTGTTCCCATTTGCTGCAGAAGGAAGCTTCTCTGAGCAAGGCACTGATTTATGAGTAGAGCAGAATGTCATCAGGAGTCATTTTATTTCTACATGTTTTTTGGAACAGTAGTGTTTGGTTTTACCCTATGTCCCTGAGCCATCTAGTCTCTGATTATTGGTCACCCAAGCAGTATAGGGTTTGGGTTCCATCTGATGAAGCCTTAAGTCAAGTCAGACACTGGTTGATCACTCCCCCATTGCCCTAGCATATCTTTCAGGCAGGACATCATTGCAAATCAAAGGGTTTCTGGATGGCTTGGTATTTACATTTCTCTTTTGGTAGCATGCAGAGTCTCTTCCTGTACCAAAGATGATAGGCTCCATTGTAGGCACCAACTTGACTTCTCCCATGTCCAGTGAGTTGTGTAGGTTTGTCTTCAGCAACGAGGTCTTACTGTCAGTTTGTGGAGAGCAACCTATAGTCTTTTCAACAGCCTAGGTTGTTTGGGGATTCCCATGTACTCTTTGGCCAACAACTCAATTAGCTGTAACCTGATCCTGGTACTGGGAGCTTCATTTGGTAACAAGAAATGGTCAGTTGGAATTCTATTTCCCCCATTATTTGGCGATTTCATTTAGATTGCCTTTACTATGTACATATTTTAGGAAGCTTCTACTCTACTAGGTTTCCATAGTACCTCTTAAATGGTCTTTAGCTGTCCCTCCCCATATTCCCTCTCTTGTCCCCCTCTCCCGTCCCCCTCCTCACTTGATCCTCCCGTTACAATTACCCCTCCCACCCATCCATAAACATATATTCTATTCCCTTTCTTAGTGAGATCTATTTGCACCCCTAGTCCTTTACTCTATACTTAACCTATGTGGTTCTACAGATTGTAGCTTGGTTATGATTGACTTAACTGCTATTATCCACATATTAGCAAATACATACTATATTTGTCTTTCTGGATCTGGTTACCTCACTCATGGTGATTTTTTTCTATTCCATCCATTTGCTTGTGAATCTGATGACTTAACTTTTTTAACAGATGAATAATACTCCAATGTGTAAATGTGCCACATTTTCTTTATCAATTTCTTATGTTGAGACACTTCTAGTTTGTTTCCAATTTCTACCTACCTATTATTGATAAAGCATCAATTAACATGATTGAGTAAGTGTCTCTATAGTAGGATGGAGTGTCTTTGGGGTATATGGCCAAAAGTGGTTGTCATAGTTTGGGTTTTATTGCTGTGAAGAAGAAACACCATGACCAAGGTAACTGTTATAAAGACAAACATTTAATTAGGACTGGCTTACAGTTTCAGAGGTTTAGTCCATTATCATCAAGGTGAGAAACATGACAGCGTCCAGGCAGGCATGATGCTGGAAGAGCTGAGAGTTCTACATCTTGTTCTGAAGGTAGTCCAGAAGACTGTCTCACAACAGCCAGGAGAAGGGTCTCAAAGTCCACACCCATAGTGGCACATTTCCTCCAACAAGGCCACACCTCCTAATAGTGCCACTCCCTGGGCCAGGTGTATTCCAACCACCACAGTGGTATAGCTGTAGATGTTGATGTAGATCAATTCCATTCTTTCTGAGGAACTGCTATGCTGACTTCCATAGTGTCTGTACAAGGTTGCATCCTACCAGCAATGGAGAAGTGTTCCCTGTACTCCACATCCTCGCCAGTATGAGCTGTCACTTATTCTATTGATTTTAGTCACTCTGACAGGTATAAGACGGAGTCTCAATCACGTTGTGTTTCCCTGATGACTGAGGATGTTGAACATTTCTTTAAGTCCTTCTCAGCCATTTCAGTTTCCTCTTTTGAGAATTCACTGCTTAGATCTGTACCTTATATTTTAATTGGGTTATTTGTTTTCTTGATATCTATTTTTAAGTTCTTTATATATTTTGAATATTAGCCTTCTTTCAAATGTGTAGTTGGTATAAAAATTGTTTCTCATTCCATAGGCTACCACTTTGACTGAATGACAGATGGTATCCTTTACCGCGCATAAGCTTTTCAGTTTCATGAAGTCCCATTTATTAATGGTTCATCTTAGCACCTACACTAATAGTGTTCTGTTCAGAAAAGTCTTTTCCTGTGCTAATGAGTCAAAATGATTTCTCACTTTCTCTTCTATCAGGTTCAGTGTATTTGGTTCTATGTTGAGGTCTTTGATCGGTTTGGACTTGAATTTTGTGCAAGGTGACAGTTTTGGATCTATATGCGGCCATCTGTTAAACAGCACCATTTGTTAAAGATGCAGCTTTTCCCCCCAG
>CM052700.1:147511067-147526910 GCA_028551405.1 Uromys caudimaculatus
AAGATTAGGAATTCAAGGCCCTACCTAAGCATAGTAAAAGCAATATACACCAAACCAGTAGCCAACATCAAACTAAATGGAGAGAAACTTGAAGCAATCCCACTAAAATCAGGGAATGAACAAGGCTTCCCTCTCTCTCCCTATCTATTCAATATAGTACTTGAAGTTCTAGCTAGAGCAATTAGACAACAAAAGGAGGTCAAAGGGATACAAATTGGAAAGGAAGAAATCAAAATATCACTATTTGTAGATGATATGATCGTATACTTAAGTGACCCAAAAAACTCCACCACAGAACTGCTACTGCTGATAAACAACTTCAGCAAAGTGGCTGGATATAAAATTAACTCAAACAAATCAGTTGCCTTCCTATACTCAAAGGATAAACAGGATGAGAAAGAAATCAGAGAAAATGACACCCTTCACAATAGTCACAAACAATATAAAGTATCTTTGTGTGACTCTAACCAAACAAGTGAAAGATCTGTATGACAAGAACTTCAAGTCTCTGAAGAAAGAAATTGAAGAAGACCTCATAAAATGGAAAGATCTGCCATGCTCATGGATTGGCAGGATTAATATAGCAAAAATGGCCATCTTGCTCAAAGCAATCTACAGATTCAATGCAATCCCCATCAAAATTCCAACTCAATTCTTCATAGACTTAGAGCAATTCTCAAATTCATTTGGAATAACAAAAAGTCAGAATAGCAAAACTATTCTCAACAATCAAAGGACTTCTGGGAGAATCAGCATCCCTGACCTCAACCTGTACTACAGAGCAGTAGTGATAAAAACTGCATGGTATTGGAACCATGACAGGCAGATAGATCAATGGAATAGAATTGAAGACTCAGAAATGAACCCACACACCTACGGTCACTTGATCTTTGACAAAGGAGCTAAAACCATCCAGTGGAAAAAAGACAGCATTTTCAACAAATGGTGCTGGGTCAACTGGCGGTCTACATGTAGAAGAATGCAAATTGATCCATTCCTATCTCCCTGTACAAAGCTCAAGTCCAAGTGGATCAAGAACCTCCACATAAAACCAGATACACTGAATCTAATAGAAGAGTAAGTGGGGAAAAGTCTTGAACACATGGGTACAGGGGAAAAGTTCCTGAACAGAACACCAATGGCTTATGCTCTAAGATCAAGAATCGACAAATGGGCCCTCATGAAATAGGGCAAATAGGACAAAATGGCAACCAACAGATTGGTAAAGATCTTTACCAATCCTCTGTCAGATAGAGGGCTAATATCCAGTATATACAAAGAACTCAAAAAGTTAGACTCCAGAGAATCAAATAACCCTATCAAAAAATGGGGAACAGAGCTAAACAGAGAATTCTCAACTGAGGAAACTCTTAGGGCTGAGAAGCACCTAAAGAAATGTTCAACATCCTTAGTTATCAGGGAAATGCAAATCAAAACAATCTGAGATTCCACCTCACACCAGTCAGAATGGCTAAGATAAAAACCTCAGGTGACAGCAGATGCTGGCAAGGATGTGGAGAAAGAGGAACACTTCTCCATTGCTGGTGGGATTGCAAGCTGGTACAACCACCCTGGAAATTAGTTTGGCAGACCCTCAGAAAATTGGACATAATACTACCTGAGGACCCAGCTATACCTCTCGCGGGCATATACCCAGAAGATGCTGCAACATCTTTTAGGGACACATGCTCCACTCTGTTCATAGCAGTCATATTTATAATAGCCAGAAGCTGGAACCAACCCAGATGTCCCTCAGCAGAGGAATGGATACAGAAAATGTGGCACATCTACACAATGGAGTACTACTCAGCTATTAAAAACAATGACTTAATGAAATTTGCAGGCAAATGGATGGAACTTGAATATATCATCCTGAGTGGGGTAACTCAGTCACAAAAGAGGGAACATGCTATGTACTCACTGCTAAGTGGATATTAGCCCAAAAGTTCAGAATACCCAAGTTTCACTTCACAGCAACTGTTGGACTGAGTGTAAGGTCCCAGATGGAGGAATTGGAGAACGGACTGAAGGAGCTGAGGGAGTTTGCAGCCCCATGAAGGGAGCAACAGTGTCAACTGGCCTGACCCCCCCCCCCCCCGGAGGCTGGATCACCAACCAAAGAATATTCATGGAGGGATCCATGGTTCAGGCCACATATGTAGCAGAGTAGGGCCTTGTTGGCCATCAGGGGGAGGAGAGGCCCTTGGGCCTGAGGGTGTTAGATGCCCCAGTATAGGGGAATGTCAGAGAGGGAAGATGGGAGTGGGTGGGCAGGTTGCTGGGGGAATACCCTCATAGAGGCAGGGGGAAGGGGAGGGGATAGGGAGTTTCCAACGGGGGACCTGGAAAGGGGAAAACATTTGAAATGTAAATAAAGTATCAAAAAAAATCAAACAAGAAAACCTGGGAATGACTTCCCAGAGATGGCAGTCATTTCAGGTTGGATTCTTAGCTGGGATGAGAGCAAAGTCTTCAAATATAATGGTGGCATGTCTTGACAAATGCATCCCAGGCACTTCTGAGAGTCTGGGGGCTTTCTGCTGCGGAGGAGGGGGTCATAAGCAGAAGCTTCCCATGCAATTCACTCATTCAAGCCTCCGTTTAAGTAGAGTCAAGTGATTGGCCATGACACCCAGCACTTGGGGTGTAGAGGCATGAGGATTGAGTTCAAGGCAACTTGAATTGATTTCACAGTGAGTTTGAGGCCAGTCTGGGTTTCATGAAACCTGAGAGAGAAGGAGCAAGGTGGAGTGTGAAGGGCAGCAGAGTGTAGGAAGTCCTTTCAGATCAGAGCTCTCAAAACTCCTGCCAGGGTTGGCATGCCAATTGATTGTGTTCATTCCTGGGACATCTCTCTGGAATTCTGGCAGACAGATGGATGCCTTGGTAACTAGGGAAGAAGCAGCATGCTTTGGGTGCTGGACTGTGCTCCCAGACAGCATTTTCCTTGAAAGATGTGTTGTGGTGGGTAAGTAGTGCTGTTAGTGGTCAGCACAGGAGGCCATGGTTTGTTTAGGTGACCATGGTTAGCACCATGGAGAAGGCAGATGAAGCAACTAAAAACTAAGCTTGGGAGGTCAAAATCAAGAGATCTTCTGGCTGAGGGCTGCCTAGCTGACTTACCACCAGGGACTGGACTAAGGAAGGCCTAGCACATTAATGAGTGATGCCACTGGAAGTGTCCATAAGGCCATTTCTGAACAGGATTATCAGAAGGTGTAGACAAGGCCGGCATTGAACTTTTTTGATCCTCCTGTCTTAGGCTCTGTCTTAGTCAGGGTTTCTATTCCTGCACAAACATCATGACCAAGATGCAAGTTGGGGAGGAAAGGGTTTATTGGGCTTACACTTCCATGTTGCTGTTCATCACTAAAGGAAGTCAGGACTGGAACTCAAGCAGGTTAGAAAGCAGGAGCTAATGCAGAGGCCATGGAGGGATATTCCTTACTGGCTTGCTTGCTTCTCCTGGCTTGCTCAGCCTGCTTTCTTATAGAGCCCAAGACTACCAGCCCACAGATGGTACCACTCACAAGGGGCCCTCCCTCCTTGATTACTAATTGAGAAAATGCCTTACCACTGGATCTCATGGAGGCATTTTCTCAACTGAAACTCCTTTCTCTGTGATAACTCTAGCTTGTGTCAAGTTGACACACAAAACTAGCCAGTACAGGCTCCATTAGTGCTTGGATTCACAGGTATGTGCCACTATGTGGTGCTTGGGGAAAAATGGTTTGGGGACAAAGTACATACAGTTTGGAGGACATAGATACCAAGCAGGTCGAGGGTGCTGGGGTCGATTTTTCTCTCTCCTTTGACCCCTGCAGGAAGCATTTCTCTGTATCTCTGTCTATCTCTCTGTCTCTCTCTCTTTCTCTGATTTCTTAAAATTTAATTTAGTTTTTTACTTAGTCACTTTACATCTCACCCTCCTTCCAATCACCCCTTCCATAATCCTCCCCCATTCTCCCTCCCCTTATAAGTGAGAATCAAGATTTCTCTCTTGGGCCTTCCTTCTTGTTTAGCTTCTTTGGGTATGTGGAGTGTAACATGGTACCTGCAATTTATGGCTAATATCCACTTATAAGTGAGTACACACCATGCATGTCCTTTTGGGACTGGGTAACCTCACTCAGGATAATATTCTCAAGTTCCATCCATTTGCCTCCAAAATTCATGATGTCTTTATTTTTAATAGCTGAATAGTATTTCATTGTGTAGATGTACCACATTTTCTTTATCCATCCTTCAATTGAGGGACATCTAGGTTGGTTCCAGTTTCTGGCTATTACAAATAAAGCTGCTATGAACATAGTTGAGCAAGTTTCTTTGTGGGATGGTGGAGCATCTTTTCGGTATATGCCCAGGAATGGTACAGATTTCCTCTGTATAGCCCCGACTGTCCTAAAACTCACTATAGAACAGACTGCTCTTAAAAGAGATCCACCTGCCTCTGTCTCCTGAGTTCTGGGATTAAAGGTGTGCACCACCACACCTTGCTGGGTGTGTTTTTCAATTAGTCACTGAACCTTAAAGATCAAAGGCCTTTCATAACATTTTTAAAAGTCAGTTTTTATTGTTTTAAAGACTCGTAGGAAAGTGTGATTCATAAGAAAACAAAAACAAACAAAACACAAAACCTGGGACTCAGGAGGCAGAGAAAGGTGGATATGTTGTGAATTCAAGGCCAAGCTGGTCTATATAGTTCCACACCAGCCAGGAAGACATAGTGAGGCCTTGTCCCAAACAAACAAACAATCTTAAATGTACTAAGCCTTTGGCTAGTGTTAATAATTCAGGCAGATGTGAGTAGAACGGCTGGCAGGGATTAGCACAATGGAGCTTTCTCTGTCTGAGACTTCAGCTAGCAGGTGTGTGCTCAGTTTGGAGAGGAAAAGGTCTTAAGGTCTGTGAGTTGGGCAAAGACATGACCCTACCATGCTGGCTGCTGCCTTGGTGTGGAGGAGGGAACTCAGCAAGAAGAAACATCAATCAGGAAATGGGGCCTGGGGCTTCTGCCATTACCTGGAGAGAAGACTGGTTCCTATTGCGGGAAATATTAAAAAAGAAGGAATGTATTGCACACGTTCCCATATTATACCCTGGTTTTCTCATTCCCGGCGGGCTGGCCAGCCATGCATTGGTGGGCAACGGCCAACCTGCTTTCATCTCGTGGAGCTCTGACTCATAGCTCACTAGGTTCCCACTGGCGGGTCACTACCACGCCAGCCCCATGCTTCAATACCGCCATGGCCTCTGTGGTGCACATCAGGCAAACCCACACTTTGCCGCTGTACCTTTCTCTCTGGAATCCAGATGAGCCACCTCGTGAAGGAAAACACAACACAAACTTAGTTCAGAAACAATGATAACTCAGTCTCTGGGCGCATCAACTAAAACCTAATCTTGTAAACCTTATCAAAGTCTGATTCCTCTGGTGGTGAATCCTTGCAGATCTGCCATGATACCAGGAGACTCTACTAGCTACATCTTACCTACTACATGCTGTCCTTGTTCCAAAAGGCATCTCTCTCTCTCTCTCTCTCTCTCTCTCTCTCTCTCTCTCTCTCTCTCTCCTCTCTTCTCCTCTCCAACCCAGGAGTCTCCCCACACATTCAGTGATTGGCTCTTTTATTCATTAGGGGATTGGTTCACAAGAAGTCACAGGTGTAACTCACTCCTTGTCTGAAGCTCCTCACAGGAGGGCAGAATTAGAATACAAAAAGCCCCAGGCTAGCCACAACAGGTTCCCACCATCATAGTGAGGTAGGTGAACATCAGAATGGCTGAGCAGCCTAAGACCCACCTTTGGATCAAGCTATATACACACCACACCTAACAATGTACCTGGCAACCCAAAACCCCCATCTGCATCAAACTGCTTGAACACCCCACCTCAAATACTAGAATAAATTGCTCCTGCCTACACCTGTGTGGTAACTCAGTTTTGTGGTTAGTTTCTACTTCAACATGTCCCAGAACATATCCAGCAGCTAGAGGCAGGGGTTAACCCAACCTACACTGATTTGGGGTCCGTGCACAATTAGGTCAACTGTGTTCTTTGTATGGATGTTTAGGGTGAAAACAAAGAAGCCTGTTCACCATCCTATTTCCATGCATGGTCACGTATGTGTATGATTAAATTCAGATGTATCATGGGAAGGGACTTATTCAATAAAGGCTTACAAAACACAAACCTGTCAACCAAAACTGAAAACCTCCCATATCCCACCCTTAGCCCCCAACTCCTTTTTCTACTGGTACCCATAAAAGGAGGCCCTTCTACCTCCGGTAGCCCACTGCTCTCTTGCAGTGTATCTGGACTCAACCCCTCAACCCCCAGCTACTTTGCTAGTTGTGTGTGATTCTTCAATTCTCAGAACAAGATGCCAAGGACTTGGAAACAGCTAGTCCAGACAAGACCACCAGCACCAAAAGACATACAAAACCAAAGTTCTCTGGGAGCAAAATGGAATTACAAAGTCACCATGAAGGTGTTAGTTCAGACTGAGTATCAGAACCTTAGCAGCAACAGCAGCAGCAGTGACTTTTTCCCAGACAGTGTGGCCTATGGGTGGTTTCTAGGATCTGTCATCCAGTCTCCAGTTCTATCCCCTGTGTGCTCTCAAACATAGGGAAAAGTTGTAGGGCTCCTTAGAACCCAAGAGGAGAAGTGGCTGTTGTGGTCAGAGAAGCAATCACTTCTCATGAGCTCCCTAGGGTCCTCCATCACAGCAACGACATTGTCTGCTGTTCTGCTAAGTCAGGGGAAGCATTGATGTGGGTGAGAAGTTAACACAGCAATGGCACAGAGTAACCAATGTGGAGTTGGAGTCACAGAGACATCATTTCCTCAAGCAGCCAAGTCACATGGGGGTGGGGAGCCTGTTCTGAATAATTCATTCTTCATCCAGCATTTATGCTGCCGTCACCTACATCAGGCAGCTCATGGTTGCCTGTAACTACAGCCCCAAGGTACCTGTGGTCTCTGATCACCATAGGCACCCACACTTATATGCAAAAGTCCACACACATATTCATATAATTTAGGAAATATTTTTAAAGAGTAATGGAAAACATCCCACAAATATTTTGAATTGCATACTAGTGATACAAAGCCACATTTGTACCTTATAATGTTTTTTATTAGTATATCTTTGCATTGAGATGGAAGTGCAATAATTAATTGCTCTTTACTCCTTGTGCATCAGGTGTCCCATGCCCTAGGTAATGTTTGCAGAGTGTATGATTTAAATGTTGTCCAGGAGATACTAAATACATAGGAATGATAATGTATGAGTTCATCTTATGAAAATATGAATAATTACTCTATTTAGTAATTTAGTATATTTAATAATTTAGTTAGTATTATTATATAGTTAATATATATTATACAACAGAGATTCAGTCAGTTTGATTACAGTATCTTTCTCTGACTAGAGTGACCAGAATCGTGGAGCACTGAGTAGCGCTAACTTCCATTTCTCCCTCAGCTTTAATGAAAAGTTCAAAGGAAATGGACCTTTGAAAAAAATATATCTGGACCTGGAGAGATGGCTGCATGTGTGAGAGCACTGGCTCCTCTTCCAGAGGACCTAAGTTCAATTCCCAGCACTACATGGTGGCTTACACCATCTGTAACTCCAGTTCCAGGGGATTTGGTGCCCTCTTCTGGATTACTCAAGTACTGCAAGCACATAATGCACATGGACATGTAGACAATCGTACAAATAAAATTTAAACTAGAAGTAAAAAAAAACAAACTGTATTTATTATTTTTAAATTATATGTACCTGTGTGTAGGTTTGCACATGTGTGCATGCCTGTAGGCACCTGCTCAGGCCAGAGATATCAGATCCCCTAGAGACAGAGTTACATGTGGTTGCGAGTTGCCTAATGTGGGTGCTGGGAATAGAGTCCAGGTCATCAGCAAGAGCAGTGTGTGCTCATAACCACGGAGCTGTCCTTCTATCTTCAAATAAACATTTAAGGAAAAAGAACAGAAAGATAAACATTGAAGTATGAGACTGGATGAAAAACCCCACCAGAGATTTCAGATAGACAGACATGGTACAATTTACACTGGACTCCACATGTGGTGTCCATTCCTGCCCTTGTGGGCACTCAACAAACACATCCCCCATTACAACACTGAAAAGCCCAGTGGTCCCCCCGGATGCAAGTGATCCTGGGGACAGGGAAAATGACAAAGCAAGTAAGTCTGTATTTTAAAGTATTTATGAGTCTAGCATGTGAACTAAGAAATACATGGAAGCAAGAAAAAAACCTAAGCGAATCCTAAGTAAGTTCTCCATTACATTGCTTTCATGCACAGACAGGAATCTACATTAAACACATCCACAGTCACAAAGCTGGCTGTCTAGCTCCCTACATCGGTTCACACTCTTGTATAAAGGTTGTCTTTGCAGGAAATTCAAGATAACTTCATGTCAAAACCACAAAGAAATCATCACAAACTTTCTATTTTGGAATGTTGATGGATACGATTTATTATATACAATATAATATGTCTGTGCCTTCGTATTATATACATAGTTTTGATTTGTGCATTTGTGAAATCAGGGACATGGAATATAATGGAGTTTTATTGCCCAAGAGTCTGTAGATGTTTTGAATGATGGGTAAACTATTTAAATTGAAGTGATGCGAATGGTCCCATGTGACGATACAAGTGGTGTCGGTCGGAACTCTTCAGGTGGTGAGGATGGAGGAAATATCTGCTGTGTGTGCTCAGCCTCCGGGATGAGCAAGCCCCTTACACACTAGAAGAGCGCTCCTGCTCTCCTTGGGTGTAAAGTCTCATCGTGCTGAGGGCTCCAGGCTGAGCACAGATAGTAAAGGACAGACACAGTGCAGAGTTTGCAGTTAGAACATTCTATGTGCATCATTTTCCTAGGACTCAGACTCAATAAAAACACTTTCTCATATTCTGTCAGTTGTGAGCAAGGCCAAAAAAGAAAGAAAAAAAGCTCTTGTTGTAACCACTAGTGAAACCGTGTTATGAGAACAGTCATGACAGTCATGGCTGTGTGAGCTGTCTGTCCTCTTCACTTTCCAGTCTGGCTCAGGACAGTCCCCAGTGCAGGGTGTGTGTCTAGTCCAGGCTACTGCTCCAAGACAAAGGGCCTCAGAGTACGGGAGAATGATTACTTAAAAAGCCTCTTGGTCTGGGTGTGGTAATACATACTTTTCCAGTATTCAGGGGGCAGAGGCAGAGGTAGAGGCAGGAAGATCTCTATGAGTTTGAGATCAGCCTGGTCTACACAGTGGGTTCCAGGACAGCCAAGGCTACTTAGTTCGACCCTGTGCCAAACATAAAAAAATGAACAGATAAAACCTCTTGAGGATGAAGTTGTGACACTTCCAGCCAACTGAAGAAGCATACCAGCTCTCTGCAATGGCACCATCATCTGGCCGGCTCTGAGATCCCACTTCCTGGATGGGGATTCTTCAGCAAACAGCCCCTGTATGGCTGTGAAAGCAACCCAATGTTCCTTGCTGCTGGGATCTGAAATGTGGGTGCTTTTGCTCCCCCAGGATTTTGCTGAGAACCACATGCTAAGAGTTGTTCACAGCCCTGTGGGTTCTGATGGCTCTGTCTTCAGTCTATGGGAGAAGTCAGCACAGACAGTGTTCTGGAAAGGTGACTGGCTCTTCTTTCTCTCCTTGGCTCTTTTGATAGTGTTCTCAAAGTTCCCTTGGGATACCTTTGGAGGTGAGAGTGCCCAAGGTTTTCTGTGACGGTGTAAACACTGTGTCTTCACTAGACTATCTTGACTCAACAGTTACACTGCCAACTTGATAGTGCCCTCACTTGACCCTTATCTGCCTAACTGGTCAGGTTCATATACCAACAAAACCATCACCACAAAACCACCATTACTCCTGTTTCCTGAACGTGTCTAATTGCCAAGCCTTTATAGACAGCAACTGTGAAACTGTATTAAAAATCAATAGCTCATGGCTGTTGTTAGCCTCAAATTTTACTATTTAGGGAAGAAACATTAAGGTCAGAAACATTTAAAGAAATTACATCAAGAAAAACCCATAGTAAATAAATTATTTTGACAAATTCTGTGAAATTGGTAGATTTTTCATTGTTCATGAACAGTTGTTTCAAAATGAAAGGAAATATTTTGCTTTTCTAGTTGATGGACTGAGTCGATTTTAACTGGAAACTGTCCTTTTCTACAGAGAGAGACAGATAGAGAGTCAGAGACAGAGACAGAGAGACAGACAGACAGAGGGGGACTTTGTGTTTACAATGAACAAATGGTAAAGAAGGAATCACTGTCATCAC
Source organism: Uromys caudimaculatus (assembly GCA_028551405.1). Lineage (NCBI taxonomy): Eukaryota > Metazoa > Chordata > Mammalia > Rodentia > Muridae > Uromys > Uromys caudimaculatus. The sequence continues at coordinate 147,521,386 of CM052700.1, forward strand.
AAACGGGATGGTGCTTTGATATGTTTGGGGACAGAATTTTGCGATCCAGCATTAGGAAGGACTCGGTATCGGGACATACACTCCAGGGCCACAAAGCAGAACTCTGAAGTGAGGGCTGTTCTGGGAAGTTTGCCCCTATGCTCTGCTGCTTTTCAGCTTCCCCAGTGCATTTTGCTGTTGTTAAATATGTCTTTAGATAGCTCAGTCTAGTTTTGAACTTACTATGTAGCCCAGGATGGCTCCAAATTTGAACTCCTCCTGCCTTATTCTCCTTGGTGCTAGGGTTCCAGATGTGTGTGATCCCTCCTGCCTTAGTCTCCTTGGTGCTAGGGTTCCAGATGTGTGTGATCCCTCCTGCCTTAGTCTCCTTGGTGCTAGGGTTCCAGATGTGTGTGATCCCCACTGGCTTTCAGCCTTGTTCTTTCTGCCTGCTTCAGTTGTCTCACTTCCTCCCTCCTGTCTGTACTAATCAAACTTCTCATGTCCCTGCTGGAGTAGACTTGGAGGAGAAATGGGCACTTTGTGGGCCAGGTCGGTGGCTGCTGGTACAGAGTGAGGAGTGCCCAGATTGGGGACATAAGCCACCAGAGCCTTCAGGTGAAGACAACTTCCAACACACGGGCACAGAACTGAAGTGAGCTGAGCTCTGATGTGACCCTGGTGCCCTTGACAGATGGATCTCGTCCTAGGACTGCTGGGCAGACTGCAAAGGTTCATGGGACAGGATAATCCACCAAGTTATGAGCTACGGGAAGAAGGCACTCCCATGTAGCCTCTTATTGTTGCTTGGAGAAGAAGACCTTGAAAGCGCTGCTATAGCTCCTATTGAACGCTGTGTAGATGAGTGGGTTGAAGAAGGAGTTGGAATAGCCCAACCACAGGAAGATGCTCTTCCAGATGGCAGGGATGTCCCAGGAGCACAAGGGACTGATGAGCTCTGTGACGAAGAAAGGGAACCAGCAGAGCACAAACACTCCGATGAGGATGCCCACCATGAGGGCCGCTCTTTGCTCCTTCTGCTCCCGCCACGTATCCCCTTCTGTCTGGAAGGTGACGGTGGCATGGCGGACCATGAACACCATCTGGGGATGTTGCGTAGCATCCTTCACCTGCAAAGTACAAACAGACACGTTGTAAGGAGAGATCACTTCACACTTGCCAGGTATGGATGGGCCCGGGCCCCACAAGCCATTCCAAAGGAAGTGTTGGGGGTTAGTTGGGGAAACCTGCAAACTAGAGGGCATAGCAGTGAATGACAAGGCTGGGCTCTGCATCTTAGAAAAGAGAGGAAGCTACAGCACACAGAGTTCGATGCAAGTGAGTCCCTGCAGCTATCTGCTCTGTTAAAGGCACAGCAAAAGTAAAGAGAATGTGGGGGTGCCGTGGTTAGCTGTAACTGTCAACTTGATGTAGGGCAGAATCATCTGAGAGGAAAGCCTCAATTGAGGAATTGCCTAGATCAGATTGGCTTGTGGGCAGTGCACGTGTGCATGGGTGTGTGGGTGTGGGTGTGTGTGCCCAGCCCACTACGGGCAATCATCACTAGGCAAGTCATCCTGAATTGTATAAGAAAACTAGTTGCATTTAAGCCAGTGGTTCTTAGCCTGGGGGATGTGATCCCATCGGCAAACCTCTATCTCCAAAAATATTTACATTATAATTTATAACAGTAGCAAAATTACAGTTTTGAAGTAGTAATGAAAATAATTTTATGGTTGGGGGTCACGACAACATGAAGAACTGTATTAAAGGGTCACCTCATTAGGAAGGCTGAAACCTACTGGTTTAGGCCATCTTACAAGCCAGCTAGCAAGAAGCATGTCTCCTGCTGTACTTCCTTGGCTGTGACTTGAGTTCCTTGGTTAGAGGCAATTCTGTGTTGAGTAGCAAGCAGGCCTGCCGCGACTTCCTTCAATGATGGACTATGGTCTGGCATTCCAGGCTAAAATAAACAATCTCCTCGTCTAAGTGCTTCTGGCCAGAGTGTTGAAATTAACAAAACCAGAACATGAAGCATGCACATTTGATGGCAAAGGCACAGGACAGGCTCACTCCATGATGGTGAGTTACTGATAACAAGTCAGGGGATCTACAGTCACCTAGGAGGTGAACTTCTAAGCCTGTCTGTGAGGGAGTTTCTGGGTTGGAGAGACACACCTCAAGTGTTCGTGGCACCATCCCATAGACTGACACTGAGGGTCACACTGAAGAAAAGGAGAGAGTGAGCAGGGGGCCAGCACTGTGTCCCCAAATGCACATTGTGTGACCTCAGGCTCCTACCACCGTGCCTTCCTGCCCTGAGAGATTGCATCCCCAAACCACGAACCAAAGTAAATCCTTTCTCCCATCGACCGCTTCCACAGGCATTTTATCAGAGCAACAAGGAAAGTAATTAATGTATATATATAGATAGATCCCAACGAGCTCGTTATAAACAGAACAGCGGAGACTGAAAATTCACTCACCATATCTCTCACACCAGGTGTCCCAACACAGCCAGCTACGTGACACCCTGTGGGGTTAAGTGATTTTCTTTTGTCATCTGGGGGCTGACTGGCTGTGGCTTACTGCTACCACCCAGCATCAAAGTGGACGTACTGCCTATCAGCCTAAAGAGGAAAATCAAAACTCACAAGTGAAGCAGAGTATCTACCAAATGATCAGTCTCTTCACTCCATCATTAATCAAACCCTAGGAAGTCAGGGAACTTAGGGCCAGACTTCTAGAATGTTCATATGAGCCTGCTCTAAAACATTAGAGTACTCTAGAACTTTTCTTCTGATATGAGATTCCCAAAGGGCAGGTGAAGGTGGCTCAGTGGGTACCTGCCACCAAGCCTGATGACTTGAGTTCAATCACCAGACACTACATGATAAAAGGGGAGAACCAACTTCCCTAGGACTTCCCGGAGTTCTCTGATTCCTCCTCCCTCAGGAAGTCTGCACCCTGCTTGCCATTTTTTTCTCGGGCCAAACTGGGCACTGCTGGTGGCAGTAGGGATCCTGGCAATATGAGGGTACTATCAACACTGGGACTGCTGAAGACATGGGGGTGCTGTGATAATAGGGGTACTGAAGATGTGGGAACTCTGGGACATGGTTTTGTATCAGCAGTTCTTCAGAGTTTAGTAATGGAGCTCCATATTTCACGGAAAAGCAACCCCCCCCCCCCCGTTCTGTTTTTCTTCTGTTGCTATGATGAAAAACCATGAGCAAAAGCAACTTGGGGAGGAAAGGGTTTATTTCAGCTTACACTTCCAGGTCAGTCTTCATCAGTGAGGGAATCGGGGCAGGAACCTAAGCAGGAACTGAAGCAGAAACCTCAGAGAAAACTGATTGCTGACTCCACAGCCTCCTGCTCAGCTACTCTCACACAGCGCATGCTCAGCTACTTTCACACAGCGCATGCTCAGCTGCTCTCACACAGCGCATGCTCAGCTGCCTAGGCATTGTGCTGCCTGAAGTGGACTGGGCCCTCCTGCCTCATTCATCAGTTAGACAGTCTCTCACAGACCAATCTGACCTGAGCAGTTTCTCAATTGAGGTTGCCTCTTCCCAGGAAACACTCCAAGTTGGGTCAACTAACACACTTCCATATGGAACTTGGGTCCTTTCCCCAGGCCATGTTCTGGTACTGTGTTCAACACCGAACCCCCAAACCCCTGTAAGAGGTCAGTGATTGAAGTCACAGCCCATGGGCTGTTAGGAGATCCTGGCTGCTTGAAAAGTTTCCGCTTTCTCTTGTTTTCAAGTTTGTGTGCTCACTCTGGCTTCCAGACCTTGACTCTGCTAATCAATGGCTACAATGAAGAACTTAACAGAGCCTATAGAGTAACCTTATACCGATTACTGTAAGACTTTAGGGCGCTCCTTAGCAGGTCTTAGAGAGGCTAACATGGTATGAGCAGGCAGACCAAGCTAGATCTTCCATCACCTCTGACATACATTCAGAACAAGCACTTCCCAATTTCTGACTCACTGAAGCTTTCCAGCTTTATCCACGTTCTCTCTTTCAGTAACTGTTATTTGGGGACAGGCACCACTTGCTAAAGCTCTTGCTTTTTTCTAAAATGTTGATATGCTAAATAATTGTTTACAGTTTTACCATGTTCTTACTACTGCCAATTAATATTACCCTGCTTTGTAGTGCTGACATTTGGGGACAGAGACTCTCAGCTCCAAAGTGTGGGTTCAGCTGATTTGTTAAGACAGGTCACCTGAACCTGCCAGAACTCTCAAGAGACAGATATACAGATTAGAAAGCCTGGCACGGTTGTGATAAAAATGGTCTGACTCAGGGGCAGAATGGTTTTTCTGTAGCTATGGTAACAAGGAGGCTTGCTGGTGGTGTAAACCTCTTCCACTGATCAAGGACAATGCAGTTTCCCAAGCACAAGCTTGTGAAGGAGCCAGCCATCATTAACCCTTACTCGGGAGCCAGCCAATCAAATCAGAGTCACCTTCAAACCCCGACTCTGAGAACCAATCAGTCTGAGCAACCACACTCCACAGAGCACATTGCCTCCTGACCAGCCTTCCACTCCGATCCTGACCACTCTTGAGTTCAGAGATAATCACAATCTCCTCTGTCCTAGAGACAGTTTAGGACAGCAGGTTTTCTCTTAATGCTCTTTTCATCTCAGCCTCTGGGTCATAGCTGTGCCCCTCTCCCTTCCCTGCTTGGTCAGTTCTAAAGGTAAGACTGAGACCATTTTCAGGACCCACCATAATGCCTCACCAGAAGGCATTCACTGGACCCCAACTCCACGCACTTGCCGGCTCATGCTTTTGTTCAGGAACTTCTGGTTCCTTGGATTCTGACTGCTCCTTGAGCTCTTACTGCTGGATTGTGTTTTGCTATTCCGAAATTTGCAAACAAGGATGTCCATGTGCCAGGTCATCATGTTGAGCTGTTTGCTTCAAGTAACTAAAGCTTCACCTAGCAGTCTGCAGTTAGGCCTTGGATTAGATCTTTGTTTAAGGTGTAGGCCATGTGTCAGAGGGCACACTGTCAAACGCCACTGTGGTGTGCAATTAACCTGGAGGGTCTACAGTTGCTTGTCTTTTTGTTTTAAAGATTTAGTGTGTGTGTGTGGGTGGGTGGGTGCGCGTGTGCAGACACGCATGCAACTACCCTCAGAGTGCAGGATATTGGGTTATGTGGAGCTGGAGTTATGAGCTGCCGAGCCTGAGTTCAGATCTATAAACTGTAAAGTCAAAGCCTATGCCAGAGCCAAGGGAATAAGGGAGAATTTTCCTAAGCTTCAGAAAAAGGACAGAAATGTGTTATAGAATTTAGAATTTTATTAGAATAGAAAACAAACCATAATATCTGAATCTGTCACAGACTAAAGTGAAACCTCTTTAGATTTGGAAATATTTAAAAGCGGGATGGAGAAGAGAAGATGTATCTAATCCAACTGGGGAAATGTTATCATAAAGATAGAATATGGCTTACATAAGGTGACTTCAGAGGCTTCCCTTGCACAGGATGAATGAAAAAAAAAAAGGTGCAAAATTGCAAAT
>CM052700.1:147527010-147537138 GCA_028551405.1 Uromys caudimaculatus
CCCCCCCCCCCCCCCCGATCTTTTTATAGAGCTCTGTCTGTCTTGGAACTCACTATGCTGGCCTCAAGCTCACAGAAATCTTCCTGCCTCTGCCTCCAGGGAACTGGAATTAAAGGTGTGCACACCATGCCTGGCTTAGCTTTTCTTTAAATAAATGAACTCAAAAATAAGAAGTAAATGGACCTGTGAACCTACCAACTTAGAAAATATCCAACATGAGGCTAGACATTTCCAAATAGTCTTTACAAATAAAGACCAGAAATCTATGCAAGATGTAGTTCTCTAGACACCCCTAAATAAGCCTCTGTACCCAGAAATATGGGAGCCTAGATATACTAATAGATTATTATTTTTCTTTCACTTTTTATATATGTCATTATCAATTATGTTATCTGTCATCTGTCATTCATCGATATCTACCATGATCTATTAGCAGAAAGCTCCTTAAAAGAATCGGTATCTCTTATTAGCTTAAAGTCACTATTCAAAATCTGCTCAATGAAGTTATTCCAAAGGGGATGTAGTGACCTACCAAGTCCCCATCCTTCTAACTTGAGAGGACATTTGCCTGTACTGTGGTTGCCCTGCTTGTTTGCACCGAGTTAAAGCAGCTGTATAGCTGCTATACCCTCACACTATAAAGATCAAATCATTTGATATACAGTTTAAAATGTATCTGGGCTGGGTTGGTGAGATGGCTCAGAGGTTAGAGTACAGCTGCTCAGCTGGGTGTAGAAGCTCATGCCTTTAATCCCAGCCCTTCAAGGCAGAAGCAAGTGGGTCTCTGAGTTTGAGACTGACCTGGTCCACAAAGTGAGTTCCAGGACAGCCAGGGCTACATAGCAAGAATATACACACACACACACACACACACACACACACACACACACATACATACACACACTACTTAACCAAAAGACCCAAATTTGATGCCGGCACTCATGTGGCAGACCACAACTGTCTGTAATTCTAATTCCAGATGATCCAATACCCTCTTCTGGCCTTTGCAGGCACCAGGCACACACATGGTGTACATAAATACATGCAGGCAAAACACCTAAACACATAAAACACATAAAATAAAATAATTTTAAAAATAAAAACTATCTGAGAATATTGAAGAGATGACTCAGTGGTAAAAGCATTTGCTGATAACATTGATGACCTAAGTTTGATCCCTGGTTAGAAACAGAGAACCAGCCAGGCAGTGGTGGCGCACGCCTTTAATCCCAGCACTCGGGAGGCAGAGGCAGGCGGATTTCTGAGTTCGAGGCCAGCCTGGTCTACAAAGTGAGTTCCAGGACAGCCAGGGCTACACAGAGAAACCCTGTCTTGAAAAACCAAAAAAAAAAAAAAAAAAAAAAGAAACAAAGAAACAATTCCTGCCAGTTGTCCTCTGATTTACACACACACACACACACACACACACACTGAAAAACAACAGAGCAAGCAAGCTGTGAGTCTCGCCAGTTGTCAATATCTGGGAAATAGAGAAGAAGAGAGAAAGCCATGCTGTTTGTCATCGCTGTGAGCAAGCAGCCTTGGACAAAAGGAGAGAGAAGGAGCTTCGGAGAGAAAGGGAAACAGCCTGGAGTACCAGGGAAAGTGTATGTGGCCTTCAGCCAGTGTCTGAAAGAAAGAGAAATAGATAAAAAGAAGAAAACAGGGAAGGTCACATTGGGCCAATTCAGAAAGGGGCTGCACTGGAGAAGAGGGCTCAGAAAAGGAAAGTGCATTGCCTCATCAGGGGGCAACTTATTCCTTCCATCCCCATTTTGGCTATGAAATGCCAGGTCTCACCCCAGGCTAGAGAGAGACCTTAGAACCACCTTCATCTTTATATGGTCATTGAAATTCAAGGAAAAGCAACGCTGCTGCTCCTTTTCTGTTACCAGGGGAAGCAGAGGTGGACCCCAAGCCTCAGTCGCCTAAGGCTGCTTAGAACCCAGTTCCTGGCTTCCAGGGGAAGCAGAGGTGGACCCCAAGCCTCAGTCGCCTAAGGCTGCTTAGAAACCAGTTCCTGGCTTCTTGGTGGCTACAACAGAGCTTCCAAAATTCAGTTCTATGAATTCTGGTCCTCTAAATTCTTTGGGGCCATCCTGTGCTATTAGAAATCATCAGGCAGTCCAAACATCATGCTTGGTGGAGGGCCACTGTTGTGGATGGAGGAGCCTCTGACACCTGTGTTCTAAAAACAGAAGCGATGCCCGTTTCCTTCCCCTGCCTACCCGAGCTTGAATGAGTGGAAACAACATGCTGACACAGTCTTCACAAATATCCACCATTCTCAGGCTTGTTTTTTACATCAAGCCAGCACAACATACTCCACACATTCATTTAAAATAGTCTGCTGCCCCAGAGCCCAGCAACAGGAATCAGGGACTGTGTCCTTGTCTGATCTAACTTCAGTACACAAGAGAGACTCTCAGCAATGGGTGGGGAGCTGGCTCCTTTTCATGGAGCTTGAGAACACTGAATCACAACTCAGATCTTCAGGATTAAGGAGAGGCAGGCAGAGAAAGTGTGGGTGGGACAGGGTGGAAGAAAGCAGGACTTCCATTTAGAGATTGCTTCAAAAGCCAGATAGATGTAGGGAGCTGGGGAGCTGTCGGTCCTGGAACTTCAATTTCTTCCTGCATATTACTCAAAGGGAAGGCAGACAGGCCAAGTGGTCCATAGTGGTGCCCATGGCCCGATGGGGCTGCAATAAATAGACCCAGAAAGCAGTGGTACAACCCACAAGGGAAGAGGACAGCATATGCAGTCACCATGACAGTAAACAGTTGTCTTTAATCTTATGGGGGGAGTGTTAGGCAGGACACTGAAGAATGAAGAAAGACAGCAACCTAGAAATTATAGTTTGCAAAACAGCCTCAACACAACATAGCAAACAGGTATGCCTGTTATGTGGCACTCATCCTGTCAATCATTCTAATCTTCCCTCCTCTGAACACCCTCACTACCAATGCAGAAAACTGCAGGATTTTCCCCCTGGGGCACTGAGTCATTGTCCCCAAGACACCAGCTTTTCCAGATGCTGCCCATGCACAGGGCTTTAGTACCAAAGTGGACCAGATAGGACATGGATGGCAAACCCTTCATTTTTCAAGAAAGAAAACAATCCACTAGACATTCAGTATGGGAGGGGCTCTGTAATTCAGAGCTTAGAGCAAAGGGAGTCTCTGGCTCTTGTGCCCTCCCTTCCTCCCTTGCCTACCTTTCCCCAACTGGAGAGTTTCACCTTCCACAGACATCAGGGGAGGTGTGCTGTGAAGAAAGCCATTGAGATACAAGTGAAGTAAGCAATCCTTGTAGCACCCACCTCCACAGCTTCGGGTATGGGAGAGACGCTGTTGGTCTTCCTGGAGCCTATGCGGAACTTCGCGGCCTTGTAAATTTTCCAGTATACAAAGAGCACCACACACAGCGGCAGGTAGAAGGCACCCACAGTGGAGAACACGGTGTAGGAAGGCTCACGACTGACCTGGCATTCCTCACTGAGTTCAGAGTAAGTCTCTCCCCAGCCAAAGAGCAGCGGAGCCAGAGAGATGACAGCGGAGAGTGCCCAGGTGAGCAGGATCATCACGTTGGAGACACGCTTGCGAGCACGGAGTGTGTACTCCAGGTGGCGCGTGATTGACCAGTAGCGGTCCAGGGCTATTGCTGTCACATTCCAGATGCTGGCGGTACAGCAGAGCACGTCACATGCGATCCACAGCTGGCATAGACGCCGGCCCAGCTGCCAGCGGCGCCCAGACAATTCATGCACCAGGCTCAGTGGCATAACCAGCACAGCCACGAGCACATCTGAGATGGCCATGGATGCTACCAGGTTGTGTGGTACTCGGTGGAAGGTGCGTACCCTGAGGATGGTGGCCAGCACCAGCAGGTTCCAAGTGAACGTGGCTGCAGCTAGAAAGCCCAGCAAGGTCAGGACTAGCACTCGGAAAGCTGAGAGAAAAGGCCGACTAGGGCGCAGGACTTCCGTGTCCAAGCTGCGGTTAGGTTCCAAAGAGGAGGGAGGAGAGAGAGAAAAGGAGGTCAAGTTTACAGGCAGATCCATTGCTGGCCCAGGACACCTGTGTTTAAACTCAGTGTAGCCACCGAGCCCACTGAAGTCAATCTAGATGTTTGAGACCACTGGCCAGTGGAGAGGATTCTGCAAAGAGCCAAGAAACTGGCCTCTGTCTCCACCCAGTGAGAGTCCGGAGGAAATTGTGGCAGAGAGGAGGGTGCTGGGCTACAAGCTGCACAGCCAAGGTATCCTTAGAGATTTGGAAAGCAGACTCAGGGGTGCTGAATCTAGAAGCCAGGGCCCGCCTTTGCTATCACATGCCTGCGGTTCCTCACCTTGACAAAGACTGCTGTCTGGTCGCCTGCAGCAGAGCATCCTTGGGGTCGGCTCCCGCCCAGTGCAGGGTGGATGCCTAGAACCCAGCTAGTGCGTCAGAACAGTCGCTGGTCCAGGGTTGCTCCTTGCCCACCTTCCCCCTCTCCCGGCAGTAGCTCCGAGGGGTGGGAGTGGGGAACTGGAAGCCACGTAGATACCAGCTTTCTGGAGATGCCTTCTGCCCTGCCCTGGTCTCTCTCCACGGTGCTTGAGGCTGCTGCTCTGAAAGTGCACGCTGGCGCGCCCACCCAGACCTGCCTTAGCAAAGTGGGGCTTCCGCACTACGTAAAGCATCAGCTGATGAATCCTCCTCTCCCCACCCCAGCTCTCAGCATGGGGCTTCGGCTTTCAGCTCTCACTCTGCTTGCTGCTCAGTGCTTGGCGCTGTCCACGGTGCTGCTGCCTATACCAGCACGCAGCTTGGTGGCTATCCAAGGTCCAGTCGCTCTTTACCTCTGGGTCAATGACTGGGAATTAATTAGCTAGTAAACTTTCCTACATCCTTCCTCCAGCATTCATGCTCCCTCTGAAGGTGATTTTGAGACCGGCGCCACATTTTGATTTCCAGGATGTGCTTTGCTTGAAGTACAAGTGTCCTGGGTTAGGCTAACTAACTAACTAACTAACTAACTAACTAACTAACTAACTAACTAACTAAATAAATAAATAAATAAATAAATAAATAACAGCCTCCTGTTGTTCCCTTCCAGGTTTTGTATGTGGCTGCTTCCTAACTCGGTGAGCTCGGCGGCCTCACTTAAAGGAGAAAGACTGTTGGAGCTAGGATACCTGTTTCCTGACCCTTAGAAAAAGGCTTGCAGGAGCCTCTCTAGTGACTCTACAGAAGTTTCTATGGACAAGAAGCTGGAGGGATGGCTCAGCCATTAAGATCACTGGCTGCCCTTGCTGAGAACCTGCTTTGGTTCCCAGGACTCACTCACATAGTGGCCCACAGCTGGCTATAACTCCATTTCCAGGGGATATGGACACCTCGTTCTGGCTCCCACAGGCACCATGTAACATGTGATGCCCATACATACACGCGGATAAGCATACACATACAACAAAAACAAATAAAACCTTAAGAAGAAATGGGAAAAATCTCCATGACACTTGAAAAGCAGGGTATTGAGCCAGGCATGATGGTTCAGCCCTTAATCCCAGCACTTGAGCTTGAGTCAAGTGGCACTCTGTGAGTTCAAAGCCAGCCAGGGCTACATAGTGAGACTCCGACTCAAAAAATAAAATGAAATAAAATAAAAAAAATTAAAACCCACAAGGACATTAACCCCTCACCCCAATACACATATAAACAAGGTGATGCATACACACACACACACACACACACACACACACACACGAATATGTAAAAATATCAAAAGGTCTGACCTAGGAGTTTTCTTTGTTTCATTTGCAATGTAAGGGTTGAGGTCCAGGGCTTTGTGCATACTAGACAAAGAACACTGCCATTGAGCTACAGCCCCAGCCCTCAAGGAGAGAAACAATTCCAGAAAGCTGTCTCTCTGCATGTGCACTATGGCTTATGACACCCACCTACACATAGTATACACAGGTGCTTGTATGTATGCACGATAATAATAGTAATACATAAATAAGAAGACATAGTAGTACACACCTGTCATCCCAGCACTATGGGCTGGAGGTGGGCAGGTCTTTGAGATGTACTGGCCATCCTGGCCTACCTGGAGGGTTCCAGGCCAATGGCAGACCTGTCCCATAAAATAAGGCAGATGGTGCCTAAGAAATGATCACAGAAGTTGTATTCTCTCTCTCTCTCTCTCTCTCTCTCTCTCTCTCTCTCTCTCACACACACACACACACACACACACACACACTCACACACACACACACACACATACACACACACTCACACACAAGCACACACAATTAGCCTTTGACCCTTAGTAGCCCCAGAATTTTTCACTGGATTTTCTTGGGTCAAATTTTTCTGCAACAATACTAAGGTAATATTTGCTTTTTACAATGTTAATGGCGGTGCAGATGCAGGACATTTGCACGGCATTTCTGATAATGAAGGACTACTATTTTGTTATGGAATGCTACTTACATACTTATGTGTGTGTTGGCTAGAACTGGAAGTATTTTTTAATGAATAACAATGTTTTCCTTGAAAGAATTATGGACAGATAAACTACCATTCTTCACACTTGCATGTATAGCAGATATTTTCTTTCAAATGAGTGAGGTAAGCCTTTAAGGAAGATAATTGCCAATATTTTAGAATATTCAAACCCATCTTTGGAAATCTGGCAGCTTACAAGTACCTGTGAGCTGAGACTAATGCTAAAGTTAATGAACACAATTATTTTTATAAAAGATTTATTTGGTTGTTTTAAATTATGTATATGTGGGGCTGGAGAGATGGTCCAGTGGGTAAGAGCACGGGCTGTTCTTCCAGAGGATTCAGGCTCAATTCCCAGCACCCATATGGCAGCTCACAACTGTCTGCAACTCCATTCCCAGTAACTACCGTTCCAGAGGCTCTGATACCCTCACACAGACACACATGCAAGCAAAATGCACATGAAATGATTTTTATATGTTACATACATGTGGCAGGGGTCACGTATGTATAAAGGCATCAGATCCCCTGGATGAGGTTACAGGTGGCAGTGAGATAGATGCCTGATGCAGATGCTGGGAACCAAACTCAGGTCCTATGGAGAGCAATACCATTTAACCATCACCCCAGTCCCTTGATACTGCATTATAAATGTGTGACCATCTAGAAAGTCTGAACAATTCAATAACCCAAATGGCTACGGCATGGTATGACAAATTCCTGAATGGGATTTGGTCTAGTTCAAAAGACAAAGCAAAGTACACAATAGGGTTTTCAGTGTGTGTGTGTGTGTGTGTGTGTGTGTGTGTGTGTGTGTGTGTGTGTGTGTGTATGTGTGTGCGCGTGCGCGTGCAAGTGCTGCAGCACAGATGTCAAGGTTAGAGAACAACTTTTGGGGATTGTTTCTCTTCTTTCACCTGTGCGTTCTGGGACCAGACTCAGACCACAGTCTACAGCCAGGACCTTTTCCTGCTGCGTCCTCTCCCTGTCCCAATGATAGGTTTTTATCTAACAGGATGAAAAGGTACATAGTAAGACTTTAGAGTCCACCTTGTACAAACGGCTCAGAGATTAACACTTGCTGAGTTTTGATACAGCATCACAGAAAATGTCCATAATTATCTGAAAAGACTATTTAAATCCTCCTCCAGTTTTCAGCTGTGCATGAGGGTGCATTGGCTTTCCCAACTGAAAAGAAAGTGACGTCTCACACCAGATGGGTGAAGGGACAGATACAAGATTTCCGCTGTCTTGAAGAGATCCACAAAAATGGTAAAGAATGCAATTTCAAGTTTTGGAAAATATTTTTTACAAAGACATAATTTATGTAAATATGTGGTGGGGTTGCTGTTTTATTTTTAAAAATTAATAGGCAAGTTATGTTCTGAATTTCCCCACTTAAGTGCTAGTGCACACCTGTAGACCCAGTACTCAGGGGGCAGAGGCAGGGAGGTCAGGAGTTCAAGGTCTGTTGCCAGATAATCTACTGGGCTCTTTGGGCTCTCCAGAGTTAAGTGCACAATGTAGCAGCAGCCTTGACTTGAGGATGCTTTGCAGGCAGAGGGATGCAAGTCTAATGCAAGTGGGTATTCCTGTTGGGGGCTAATGCTCCTTGATGGGCGGAACACTCTGTAAGCTGCAGTACATTTGGGGTGTATGAATGAGCTTCCAGATCCCTTTCTCTGCCCTTGTCTGGCCTCTCCTAGAGGACAGGTGTGGTGGTATGAATGGTCAAATCACCCAGGAGGCAAGCCTCTGGGCACACCTGTAAAGGACTATCTACATTGAGGTTGGATGCTGAGAATGTTGGTGAAAGATTACCCTGCTGTGCTAATGGTGTGGAAAGACTCCTTGATTGTGGGTGGGACCATTTCCTGAGTAGGGACCCTGGACTGTATGAAGGGCCGGAACAGCCCAAGGTAAGCACTGGCATGCATCCACTGGCTCTCTTCATCCAGGCTGAGGATGAGACATGACAGGCTGCTTCAAGCTCCTGCTTATCTGCCCTCCCTGACTTAAACTGTGCTCGGGACCTCCCTGTTCATTGAACTGTGGAGCAGAATAAACCCCTCCTTCCTTAAGTTGCTTTTTTTTTTCCCGGTATTTTATCACAGCAACAGGAAAGTAATGAAGATACAGAACGTTAGCTGGTGAGGATTCACAGACTTCCTCCTTGGGGAGTGAGCTTCCCCCTAGCAAACTGTATGCTGCCCCAGTGGGTGGCCTGCTCAACTTCTGTAGCACCCCACCCCCTTTGCCTGAATGTGGGATAGCTCTGACAGGCCATTCTTGCTGGAACATACCTGCAAGATTAGCTGAGCCCCAATTACAAACACATGATGATCAGCCTGTCTCCTGCTATCTAGCTCTCCCAAAATTCTTGTGGGTTCCCAGCAGAACCCACTCACAAGTCTCTGCACCAGAAAATACAATCTGAGGCAGCAAGTGAAGCTCCTCTGTGGAGAAGGTGTTATTAGAAGGTGGGTCCTGGCCTGGGTTATAGCTTTCATATGTGAGGCCTGCATTCAGTGTTCAGCATTGCAGTGATAAAAAGCGGTTGCTGAGATTGCTCAGTGGGTAAAGACACTTGTCACCAAGCCTAATGGGCCTGAGTTCAATCCCCTGGGCCCACAACTTCTGCAAGTTGCCCTCTGACCTACACACATACACACATTCCATGGTATGAACTGTGTCCCCCAAACAAAATAAAAATAAATGTTACAATAAAAAATTAAGATGGGGATTTAATTGGACTTAATTTGTCCAATTGTCTGTTGGACAACATCACTCCAATGGAATTCTGGGGAAAGACAACCTGTTCCACAGACATGCTGGAAGTACAGGGCAGTTCTCACTGGGTCTGGTTTTGTTTGGGGATTTTCTGGAATGTGAGGGAACGAACATGAATCCTCAAACTGTTATGGCATTTGTAATATTACATTATCATTTTAGAAGGAAGCTGCTAATGATGGGCAAGGACCATGTGCCCCAATATGCAAATGTCTTTCCCTCCCAGAGCAGGTATGGAAGCTTCTATTATTAGCCTTAGTCTCTTCTATTTCCTGACATCCCTACTTCATCTGCACAGGGCAGTGCAGGCGGGGAGGGATCGAGAAAGGCAGGTTCTTTTTCACTGCTGATGTGTGTGTGTGTGTGTGTGTGTGAGAGAGAGAGAGACAGACAGAGAGAGAGACAGAGAGACAGAGAGAGACACAGAGAGAGACACAGAGACGGAGACACAGAGACAGAGAGAGAGATAGAGAGAGAGAGACAGAGAGTCTGTGTCTGAGTGTGTGTATCTGTCTCTGAGTGAGCGTGTGTGTGAGCACATGTGCTTGTGTGTGACCTTTATAACTGAGCTGACATTGAACTCCTGATCTCCCTGCCTCTACCACCCAGGTATTGAATTACAGGCATGTACCCATGCCTTGCTAGAAGGCACTTTTATTTATTTATTTTATTTATTTATTTTTTTATTTTTTAATTTTTTTTCTGGGTCTCCTCTTTGGAAACCCCCTATCCCCTCCCCCTCCCGGCCTCTGTGAGGGAATTCCTCCTCCTACCTACCCGCCCACCCATTCCCATATTCCCACCTTGACATTCCCCTTTACTGGGGCCTCTAGCACCTTCAGGC
>CM052700.1:147537638-147554017 GCA_028551405.1 Uromys caudimaculatus
AAAAAAAAAAAAAAAAGAATAATCACAAAAAAAAAAAAAAAAAAAAAAGTATATGGACTTAAGTGTGGGTCATTAATTTGATTCCATTGATCAACATGTTTGTTTTTGTGCCAAAACCACGCTGTTTTATTATATAGTTCTCTAGTACAATTCAAGATTGGGCATGGTGATGTCACCAGCAGTTCTTATATTATTGAGGATTGTTTCAGCTATCCTGCTTTTTTCTTTGTGTGTGTGTGTGTTTCCATATGAAGATTGTCCTTTCAAGTCCTGTGAAGATTTATGTTGGAATTTTGATGGGGATTGCACTGAATTTGTAGATTGCTTTTGTCAGGATGGCCATTCTTACTATATCAGTCCTACCAATCCAGGAGCATGGGAGACCTTTCTATCTTCTGATATCTTCTTCAATATCTTAAAGTTTTTAATTATAGAAGTCTTTCATTTGCTTAGAGTTACACCCAAGATAGTGTGTATGTGGAGAGAGAGGGGGAGAGAGAGAGAGAGAGAGAGAGAGAGAGAGAGAGATCATGCATTTTATAGCCTCTCATGGGGAGGTGGTGGTGGGGTGTGGTATGGAGTTCTCTTGGCCTTTAGCTTCTTGGATTTGCCCAGACACCACTGACTCCCACCTGTGTCTGGTCAGCGGCATGCACACTCGCCTGGGGCTTTGGGCTGTGTCTCATTAGCTGCGACCAGGGAAAGTAGAGCCTGCAGGCCTGCCCCACAGACAGTGTGTGATGAAGCCCAAAGTCATGTTTCCTGGCTGGACTATGGATGGATTGTCACATGCTGAAAGTGACTCTATCCGGGGCTTGTGGACAGAGGATGGTCAGGGCACCATATTGGAACCCCTTGGCTTCAGTCCTCTTCATCTGCTCCTTTGTCCAGCTGTACTTTGAGTCCTTTCACTTTAATAAAACCTTCACAGTTGAGAATGAGATACTCCTGCTGGGTGTAGCACAGTCAGGTGATCTCTGTCAGTTGGAGACCAGCCTGATCTACATATCGACTTCAGGCCAGCCACAGCTTGTGTAGTAAGACCCTATCTCAAAACACAACACAACACAACACAACACAACACAACACAACACAACAAAGACTGGCTCCCTGGGTACTGTGGTCATTCTAGCATATTCCCAGGTAGTAGTGTGAATCCTGAGCTCACGGTTGGTGTCTGACATCAGGGCATAATGCTGTGGCCTTCTGAGTTATATAGCTTGTCTATATTGCTTTGCGAGGATGAGTCATACCAGGTGCAGCAGTGAACACAGAATGTCAGCTCTGATCCTAGACCAGAGGGTTCTACACTTTAGCTATGGAGGGATGCACTAAAGCATTCCAGTGTGCTTGGGTTTGGTTTCTCTTTGATTTCTGTGAAGACTTTTTCTTTTTTTTTTTTAAGATTTATTTATTTATTATATGTAAGTACACTGTAGCTGTCTTCAGTAGCTGTCTTCAGACACTTTTTCTTCTCTCTCCGGCCCCACTCACTGTAGCTGTCTTCAGACACCCCAGAAGAGGGCATCAGATCTCATTACAGATGGTTGTGAGCCACCATGTGGTTGCTGGGATTTGAACTCAGGACCTTCGGAAGAGCAGTCAGTGTGCTCTTAACCGCTGAGCCATCTCTCTAGCCCCCCCGTGAAGACTTTTTAACTCATCCTGGTAGTTAGATGAGCAGCCAATCAGAGGCCAGAAGGATGTGCTCAGAATCATGTCACTTGCTCTTTCATTGTTATTTCATATAAATACAATGAAATGGAGCCACACTGAGAATTCTATAAATCTCTCTGAGGTCACAAATCAGAGGCCTGTTTATATTGGAACTATTATGGAATAGACCCAGTGAACCCTTCCCTTGCATCAGATATCACTGCCATTTGCCAGGAGGCCACACCTCAGCAGGTAGAGGCTGCCACAGGCTCTGGGAGGGTCCTTCTTGGTTCCACACCAGTGAGGTGTCCCAACAGCCTATTCTTCAGGACAGATGGATAGAGAAGATGGACAGTCCCTGAGAACTGTCTGGAGGAAGAAACTCTGCAGGTGGGTGGGGAAGGGAGGCAGTCTGTAGGGGAAGTGGGTTGTGCCTCCAGACAGACATAAGAACTGGTACGGTTGAGTGAGCTCAGACCTGGGAATCTCAGTGATTCGAGACCAGCAGTACCTCTCTATACCTCTCTGTACTTGCTCTAGAACAGGTACACAGGACCTCCCACTGAGAAGATCATGGGCAGTCAGTCATGTGACCGCACCTGGAGTCCTTTCCCATGCAAATAGAGCATCCCTAATACCTCAAACTCAGCCAATAAAAATGTCTACCCTCGAAATCCCATCCCACTCCCGAAGGTTCATAAAGTCCCTGTCCACATGGAATAAAGCACACAAGTTATTTCCTGAGGATCCCCTGAAAGTGGATGTCTTTACTGAGCTGTAACACTCAGGGAAGGGTCCTCTCTCCCCAAGCATTCACTGCTGGATCTTGGAACAACCTGGCTGGTCAGGCTCTTGCTGCCTGCAGAGACTCACATCAGAGTGGAGACAGCTCACTCTATTGCTTCCTTTGCCACTGTCACTGTATCTGACAGAGGCCCGGGACCCTGACTACCTGCCCACCCCAGGCTATCCCCGCCGCAGGCCATCCAGACCTCTTTGCTTCTCTTCTAAGTGCTGTTACACTTCCGGTGTTCCTGGCTTGACTGGACCCCTGTGGAACCTATTTGTCCTGGCTCTGCTTCACTCTCCTTGGTCTGGCATTGGGACAACAGTGGATTACAGCGGTGTAGGTGACTAGGTCAGGGGCAAGCATCAATAACTCACTGACTTCTGGTTGGACACTGTGGAGGCCAAAGCACAATGTGAAAATATCACCAAAGAAATAGCTGGAAGACCAAACAAAACACTCATCTATAGCTGTCAAAAAAATCCTTTAATAACGAAGGTAGTATTAGCATATCCCAGGCAAAGGAATCAAAACAGTGCAGAGAGTGCACAAGGAGCTGAGCCCCAAGGAAACTTTCAGTAGACTGTGGAAGACTATCAAACTGAGCATGTGGCTAGGATGAAGAAAGAATCCCCTTCTTCACAGTTTCCTTTCTGTTGCTGTGATAAACACTGACTAAAAGCAACATGGGAAGAAAGGAGTCCATTTTGCTTAAACTTCTGGGTCATGGTCCATCACTGAGAAAGTCAGGGCAGGAAATCAAGACTGGAACCCGAGGCAGGAACCATGGAGAAATGCTGCTTACTGGTTTGCTCATTTTCAGGTTCATACTTTGCCAGCATTCTTATACAAACCTGGATCACCTGCCTAGGGAATGGTGTCACTCACTGTGGGCTGTGCCTTCTCATATCAATTAACAAGACAAGCCCCCAACAGACATCTTCTAGGCAATTGGGTTGATTAGTGTGACCAGGTGACTCTAGGTTGTGTTAAGATGAAAATAAAAAGAAATTAAGGGGCCATAGAGATATCTCAGTGGGTAAGAACACTTCCTAATCTTGCAGAGGACTTCAGTTCAGTTCCAATCACCCATGCAGGGGGCCTCACTACTACCTATAATTCTATCACCAAGTGGTATTCAATGTCTCTGACCTCCATGAGACTAAAACATACATGCACATACATATGACAAACATAAACACAAATAATTAAAAATAATAAAAAATAAATCTTAATAAGTAGACATTTTTTCAAAGGAGAAAGAGCTGAGCAGCAGTATTCACACCCCTCTGCTTCCTGACAGAGGATGCCGCGTGACCAGCTGAGCCACATGCCTTCTCGCCATGGTGGGCTGTACCCATGAACTGGACACCAAAATGAACACTTAGTTGAGTTGCTTCCGTCAGATATTTTGTTGCAGCAACAAGGAAAGAGATTAGCATAGCAGGACAGTTTACATCAGGAACCATGGCATTGCTTTGGGAGGTTGACTTTTGGGTGCAATCTATCGGGCCCTCATACCTTGATGGTGCACTGTAGGGCATGTTTTGAACTGTGTGGCATTGATTCCCAGCCTCTTGTGTGGCTCTGTTTGGATCTTCTCCAGTCCCCTTTCCACCCATCAGTCGGTTTACGTTCAAGCTTCCAATCCTTACCAATTGCAGCTGGTGGTGACATCTCCGACCTTTCTTCATTTCAGGAGCCCATGGCTGTTCATTTGGGGGGTTGAAAGTATCTGTCCTCTGATTCTGTCTCTGGTCACCTTGCCCATGACTTCTGTCACCCATCAGAATGCCTTGCTTTGACTTATCAAACACACACGCATGCATGCGTGAAGTGCCTCCTCACCTGTGAGGTCAAGAGATATTCTGAAATTTCTCCTATGATCTCTATAGTGTACTTCACATTTCAACTCTTCCTTCATAAAAAGAATTGATGCAACTTTATTTTTCTCTAGGAGGTAAATCATATTATCTGTACTTTAATTTCTCAATTTATTTCTAGTGAGACATTTTTTTCTGCAGTTATTTTTCTCTGTAAAAAAACTGGTACAGTTCGTGCAGAAATAGAAGAGCAGGCAGACCTGCACGCTGCACTTTCAAGGGAAATGCTGAGTGTCTGATGGCGACCTAGCTGTGGCACAATAAACGAGTTAAAATGATTTGGAGCTCAGTGCTGGGGGGGATCATTAAACTTGACATTTTGTTCTGTTTGGGGCCTGAACCTTCATGAGAATGAAAGATGATTCCAATTTCCTTCCCACACTATTTCCTGGGAGGGAGATTTCATGGTCCAAATGCAGCACGTAATGAGACGGGCATTCCCAGCTGTAATTGCAGAGCGGTAATTGAGTAGTGGGTGCAGTCGCCCTTGCTTCTCCATCTCACGTGTCTCAGTGTGCCCACTCAGTGCACAGACTCGGGTGCCTCCTGTCCCCCTCTCTTCAGAGCCTTCACCTGAGCTCCCCATTCTTTCCCCTGCTAATTTGCTCTCATATAAAACAAGCAAGTGTCTCAGCCGATGGGCCTTCTCTCTCTTTATTTAGATGAATGTAATTGAGGTCTAACACAAAACAGAAACATGCCAATCATAGGTCCACATCTCAGGGGCCTCCAGGCCGAGCAAGCACAGCCATCCCGGGGACACCAGCCCTCCTTGAGTGGCCACTGTCCTGTCAGTCTGCCAGACAGATGAGTGTTGTGTCCATTTGACTTTCTCAGCAAAGGCAGAAGCAAGACCTCTTTTTGTATTTGGTGCCTTTCCCAAGTAATTTTGTGGAATTCACCCATGTGCGTATACATGTGTGAGCTGTGGTATGTGTAGGTGCATGTGCACATGTGGGTGTGTACATGCAGAAGCCGGAGGGCACCCCTGAGTGCCATTCCTCAGGACAGCCATCCACCTTGTTTTGTGGGACAGCATCTCTCAGTGGCCCGACTCTCCCTGATTTAGCTAGGCTGGCTGGCCAGTGAGCCCTGGAGATCTTCCCATCTTACCTCCCCAGTGCTGAGATTACACATGCACGCCACCAAGCCCTGCTTTTAAGATGGATGCTGGGGATTGAACTTTGGTCTTCAGGCTTGCACAAGCAGTGCTTTACTCTCCAGCTGACACTGGACATTCTTAGGCATGTTTCCCACACTCTTCACTGACGTGCTTTTCCATAGGCTCTCAGAGGAGCCTGTCCAGGACAGAGTATGTAGACGTGTGGCTTTAGTGGAGACTGTCCAGGTAGTGGTGCTGACTCTCACCTCTGGAAGTGCCCATGTCTCCACTCATGTGTGCCTCATGGTTCTCATTTGTCTTTCTGGATGGTTCAAAATGGCGTTCTGTTGTAAGGGCTATGGAAGTGGAATCCTTCCATGTGCATATTGGACAGCTGGATGTAGCCTTTTATGTATTTCTGTTTATACCACTTACTGCATATATGTACACACATATATGTCTATGTGCATATATATATATACACACACATACATACATATATCTTTCTAAAAATGTAGGTTGTGTTTCTAGGCACACATGCACTATGATGTACATGTAGAAGTCAAAGGAGAACTAAGTGGCTTCTTGCCCTCCACCTTGCTGAAGTGGGGCCTCTCTTTGTTCTGTCTGCTTCTTCACTGCCCACTACAGACTAACTGACTGGAAGCTTCCCAACCTTGCCTCAGAAATGTGTCACCAAACCTGGATTTTTTACCTGGGTTCTGAAGTCAGGTGGGCAGGCTTGTGCAACAAACACTTCTATCTGCTGAGTCATCACTCTGGCCTGATTTACACACACACACACACACACACACACACACACACACACACACACACACACAAACATACAGACACAGACACACATGCATACACATATGTAAGCACGTATATTCTCAAAATCATTCCTTTGCTGTTAAATAGCTCCCTTACTCTGGTGCCTGTCTTTGTTGCTTCTTTGTTCTCTCATTAACCTAATTTGAATGTATGTGGACGCATGATCTTTTTCTTTGGGGTTAGTACTTTGCAGTCCTGCTTAAGAGGCATTTGCAGAACCCTAGTGACGTGAAGCTTTTCTCCTGGGCTCATGTCTCACCTTCTTATCTTTTATGTTGAGAGGATTGATTTTGTCAGTGTATGTTATGAAAAGTAACTTTGGAGTTTTGGGGTCTGCTTGGTCGCCTTTCTTCCTGGGCAGTGTGGCACCACTTTGTCCCCACACGTGTCCCAGTACAGGTTCAGGTCTGTGGTTCCTCTCTACACAAAGGGGAGTAGGGTGGCCACCTTGGCTCTCCTGGAGTCCCAGCAGCCTCTGAGCTGTCTTGTCAACAGCACTTCCTGGAGTAAGAGGGCAGCTCTAAGCCAAGTCTTATGTTTCCTGTGCCTTCTGCATTTATGGTGGGAAACCAGCTGCAGGGGAAGCCCACCTCCCTGCTGTGTGGGAGGAGACCAGAGGGGTCACTTGGACAGCTTGCCTGAGGAAAAGTCAGAGAACAGACAGCAAGACCCAAGGCCTAACACCTGCCTTGCTGTGCTCCCCACTCCATGTTGTATGAGCTCCCTTGGAGAAGCAGAGCTGAGCAGGCCACCTGGTGTGTCAAATCCTAAAGCAACCACTGGCAAGTGGGAACAGGTCTTGGTATCTGGTCACACAGCACCATACCTTAGAGATTACCTCTACTGGGCCTGGGGATGTAGCTCGGTTGGCAGAGTGTATAGCATGCACAAAGCCCCAGGTTCAATTCCCAGCACCGCATAACCCCAACATGGTGATATGCGTCTATAATTCCAGCATCCAAGAGGAGGAGGCATTGTCTTTAATCCCAGCCCTCAGGAGGCAGAGACAGGTGGATCTCTGTGAGTTTGAGGCCAGCCTGGTCTACAGAGTGAGTTCCAGAACAGTCAGGGCTACACAGAGAAACCCTGTCTCAAAAAAATTTTGGGGTGGGGGAGATTTGGTGTATTATTGAGTCTTTCCAGCCATGAGCATTGTAACAACTCTCTAATTTTTGGCCCTTACTTAATTTCAGTAACTCTCACAGTCTTTGGGGAAAACTTTTTTGTACTTTATTTCTAGGAGTTTGAAGTTTTTTACTCTTTTTTGTGTATTTTCCTTTCTTTTCTTGCTAGTTTATAAAAATGCAATTGATTTATACATCAGGTTTGTGTTCTGTGACCTCCAATCTTATTGCATTTTGTGCTACTGTAATAGAACACCAGAAGCTGGGTAAGTTACATGGAAAACACATTTATTCCTCACAGTTGTGGGGATTAGGAAGGCCAAACTTGATGGCCAGCATCTGACAAGAGACTTCATGGCATGACAGAAAGCTAGAGAGATGGCAAGAAAGAGACAAAATGGGGACATAGCTGTAGTCTCAGATCTCAGGCTGAGGGGGAGGATTACTTTTGTCAATATTCAGAAGAAAAAAAACAAACAAAAACCATAAAAATGTGACTGGCAAAATGGTCCAGCAAGTAAAGGGGTTTTTTTTTTTTCCCATTTTGGGGTGTGTGTGTGTGTGTGTGTGTGTGTTTTGTCAACAACAAACACAAGCCTTCCCTATATTTTCCTTCAGCCATCTTAAGGAAAAGCTCTATTGTTTCTGCTACTTTCCAGATGAAGGACTGAGTTTCAGATAGTAAACAACTCAGTCCAGGTCACGTAGAGGGCAACCCAGGCAGATCTAGAACATGGGGCAGCCCTGTGAGGAGCTGCTGACTCACCCCAAGGCTCTGGCCCTCAAGGGTCTGCCCTCCTGGACTGTTGGTTCTGGTGGCTTTGGCCAGATGGTCCATCAACTTCTGTGCAGGCTCATTGTTTTCTTGATAAGGGGCACAGAGACGCCTATAGTTGAGAACCAAAGAAGTGTGTGATCTGGAGACACCACAGTGACCAGCAGGGGCAGAAGTTCAGAGAACACGCACATACCACAGTGTGGACTTCTGGGGCTTCAAGCAGAGAAGGGAGCTCTTTCACTTTTGATGCTTTCAGGAGCCCATGGCTAACTAGGACTGTGGTAGACAGAATTAGGACATTGGAAAGCCAGGCAGGCCAGCTATGAGCTCAGGACTCCTGTCACCACACAAAATGCCACTAAGTCAGCATGGTACGCTTTGTGTCACTGAGCCTACTCTCAACAGTCCTGGTAAGACGAGCCTCACCTGCAGGTAGCAGGCCAGCCAATCTGTCTAGCAGTGCAGGGATGGGAGTCACGGGGTGACCGTGACCATAGCATTGCTGCTTCTCCCTGCCCCCTCACAACTCCTGATGGTAAGCTCTTGGCCGGGTGGTGGTGGTGCACGCCTTTAATCCCAGCACTCGGGAGGCAGAGGCAGGTGGATTTCTGAGTTTGAGCCGAGCCTAGTCTACAGAGTGAGTTCCAGGACAGCCAGGGCTACACGGAGAAACCCTGTCTCGAAAAACCAATAAAATAAAAAATAAATAAATAAATAAATAAATAAATAAATAAATAAATAAATAAAATAAAATAAAATAAAAATGAGTAAGCTCTTGGACTAGGGAGGTGGCTCAGTTGTTAAAATGCTTGTCATACAATCATGAGGACTAGAGTTCAGATCCCCTAGAACCCATGTAAAGGCTGTGTGGGTGTGGCTGCCTCCCTGTAATTCCAGTCTTCTTAGGCAGAGCAAGCTGGTTTTCAAAAACAAACCACATCAGCAAGCTCTGGGTTTGTTGATGATTCCCGACCTCATCCTTGGTCTTGCACAGAACCACACATGCATGTGCATACACATATATACATATGCATACACACACACACACACACACACACACACACACACACACACACAAACACACACACACACACACGGAGGAAAAGAGAGAAAAACCTGAGAACTTAAGCAGTGATAAGGTTACAGAAGCTCTGCTTGAGGTGTGTACTGAGGCTGCCATTCCAGATTGAGGGCTTCTTCAGACAGGCTGAGATCAGCCCCCTTTTCTCTGTCCTGTGTGCACACTTCCTCAATATGAGATGTCTTCCACTGAGTTATGACACAGCATGCAGGTCCTCGCCAGATGCCAGTGCCAAACCCTGAGACTTTCTAGCTTACAGACCTATTTGGTAATAGGTCTTCTTATGGCTATAAATTGTCCAGCCTCTGGTATTCTGTTACAGCAGTACACAACAGACCAAGGCAGGCACCATCATCCTGTTTGCTCATTTTTTACCTTCACCTGCCTGGAGACTTGTGCCAGGACCTGAGAGTCTGGGATTTACTTACCTAGACAATTGTCATATTTTTAATATTGGCTTGAACCTTATAGTACTGATTGGATACTAAAAATTAATCTGGTACAAATTAGTAAAAGTATCAGTTCTTCCTGCAGGAGAGTCTGGAGACATGATATGGTTGATAGGAAGCTAAAAAGGCGTGGGGAGGGGTCACCAAACCCAAGCACGTGGGGAATGTTCTGCAGTGACCGGAAGATCCGCCCTTCTTCCTAACTCTTGCCTCCACAGCTGTCTGAGCTAGAGCATGCCCAGTCTGACAGACCATGCTAACTGCTGACTCTTGGTCACACTGTGGTCTTTCCCAGGAAGCCCTTTCTGTCCTGGCAGATGCCTAGCCCCTGCATATCCACCCTCCTCCAGGACATGCCTAGGGTATGTCATCAGGCAGCCTCTGTTAGGGTCTTCTGCCTTCATTACGGGGCCTGTGTATAGACTTCTCGGTAGGAGGGTGAGTTCCAGCAAGGCTCAAAGCATCCATTGCCCGTTCCTGTTTGCCTCGCACATCTGCCTAGAAATTGGTGCAGTTACTGTGTACCCGATTATAACCTGCCGGGGTTTAAGAGCAGCTCATAGAGATCCCCAGCACCTGGTCCAACCCAGGGTTTTAGCTGATATTATTTCATACTGGTCTCTGGTTCAAAACCTTGATATGACCCTTGTCTGCCCCTTCACTGAAGTGCAGCCCAAACTCAACACATAAATGCTTGCTTTTTGCCCATTATTCCTAGTAATAGGTTCAGGGCCTATAGCTCTCCAGTCCAGACACAGCTGAGGATGTCAGGGGCACCTGAGAGCTGATGACTTCATTTCCTCAGAAACCACAGCTTCATTTGTCAATGCCCAGGATGGGCTCACAACGGCTGTGGATGAGGATATGGCTGGATTAGTCTGGATCAAGGTGAGGGAAGGAGGAGATAGATGTCAGTGGACTCACGTCTCAGTCAAAATTCTCCACATCAGAGCATGGTGGGACACCAGCTGTGCCACCTCAGTAAGAGAAAGAGCCCTGCTGGGCCACTTGGTTCTTGAAAGAGAACAATGTCCATGTGCTCATTAGCACATGCTCTGTGGAACAGGGGGGATTGGGTTTGTGGGAACAAAAGAGGAAAGAGCACTCAGCCAGTGAGCAAGAAAGGATCCTCAGAATTTGTGGTGAGAGGAAAAGGGAGCCCTCTTCAGCAAGCAGGCAAGAATTCTCTTCAGAATGGCTCCTGCCTCTGAAGGAGAACATTGATGATTTGCCTGTGGCTATAGCAGAGTCTGAGGGAGCTTCCTGGTCTACCTCAGGAGGCCGTGAGGAGCTGACAGGAGACTGGAATGTCTGAGGCTCTGGTACAGAAAATTGATACCTTTCACTGACCTAGGATGCTGAAGGAAGATGTTGCATTCTGTACAGGAGCCAGAGTGCACAACCGAGGTCGGAGATGTGAATCTGAGAGGAAAAGGAGACAGCTGGCCATTGTAGGGTCATTATCTTGTTTGTGTAGAGGATATGTGGATGCGGCCATCTCCCACAAGACAAGGCATGCTGTTTGTTGAATGTCAGCCCTCCTCCAACACCAGATATCCAGGTTGCAAATAACAGAAAATGAACTAAAAAAAATGTGTGGAGACTGGAGAGACGGCTCAGCAATTAAGCACTGGCTGTCCTTGCAGGAACCTGGGTTCATTTCCCAGTACTCTGTGGCTTCTTACAACTCTCTGTAACTCCAATTCCAGAGGATCTAGTGCCCTCTTTTGCTCTCAGTGGACACTGCATGGATATGGTGCATAGATATAAATGTAGTCAAAACATCCATGCACATAAAAATGAATAAATTAATTTTTATAAAGGTAAGACTCAATTTAACCCTTAAAAATAATATTTCTCTTTGCCCGAGGGTTCAAGGATAGAGCTGTCTGTACTCAGTGGCTGAGAGGCTTCAGCTTCAGCGAGTCCATAGACATTTCTCCACCTGTGTGGCTCTGATTCCCCTCGCCCATGTTAGCGTCATTCCTGAACAGTATCGATAATGTAAGTAAATGTGTGTGGGTTGGTAGGAGGAGTAAATACATTTGTTTACAGCTGCCAGAAACACATGCTGCAAACATAAATCATATTTAGCCCCACACTCTATTAAGTAGCTTTATTTGAACTAATGAATATGAGATAGATTATGGAAATCCTACAGATCACCAGAAAAGATGGAGAAGACAACTGGAACAGAAAGCTTTAGCACCAACACAGTCCACTTTGCCACAGGAAGCCTGTCCATCAAAGACTGGGGTTGGGCCCCTGAGGAGGGGTCTCTGAGCAGCCAGACCTTTCCACATCAAGACCATAAAGCACTTTATTCTGTTTGGGAGCTAAGTGATGTGGCTGGGATAGGGCTTACCTGCTGGTTTGTACTCACCTGGAACAAAGACATTCAGGTGTATCTGCTGGGAAGTGAGTTACCACCTCAGGCTTGTGCTGATAGACAAGAGGAATAGTCAGGGCTCCCCTGGAGTGTGCAGCCTGCAGTCAGGCTGGGGTTGCCAGAAGAGCTGGTGCTGGACAGCGGCGGATCAGCGACTCGTGGTGCTTTATTGGTTGCTCCCATACTGCTGAGGCTCTGCCCATCATCCTGCCACATGAGGGAGAGCCAAGAAAAGCAAGGCTGTTCTTGACACCATAAGAAAACTACACACTCAACTGAAACTGTCAGGAAAAGGTCAGGACATTTGGGAAAGGTCGGGGTTCACAGCTGTGAACATGGAGGCAGGCAGCATTCTGCTCAGGATGGCTTCTGCATACACAGCAGGAGACAAAGACTCTAAGCTCCCTAAGCCAGGCTTTGTTCCCCTCCATGTCTCTTTCTCTTACTTTCTTGAAGGTAAAGGCAGGTCTTTCCCAAAGAAAACCTGTCTAAGTAGCACCCTTAAGCAGTTTTATTATGGTAATGCTGAGGTAACAGGATTCTGACAATCTGTGCTCACCTGGTCAAGACACCCATGTGTGTCTGCTGAGATGTGAGGTAATCAGGTACCCTGGGGCCTTGCAGAGGGACCCTGGCTTTCATGGCTCAGTGGCTGCTGCTTTCCACAGGCTAACAAGGGAACATTTGAGTCAGATGTGTATAAGTGTTAGATAATACTGTAGTTGCTAGAGTAAAAAAGATCATGGTAGGATCTGCATACAACCTCCAGAGCACCAACAACGTCACCAAAAGGGGCCAGGGCATCAGACAGACAGGGCATCAGACAGACAGGACGACAGACAGACAAGACATCAGACAGACAGGGCATCAGACAGACAGGGCATCAGACAGACTGGGCATCAGACAGACAGGGCATAGGACAGACAGGACATCAGACAGATAAGACATCAGACAGGTAGGGCATCAGACAGACAGGTCATCATACAGACAGGGCAACAGACAGACAGGGCAGTGTGATAAAATGCGTTGTTTGTTGGATGGTTTATAGCGCCTGCTGGAGCACCCTCCTCGCCTTCCCCAGGGGAGATCAGAGCTCAGAACTTGAAGTACAGCTTCTACAGCATTTTTACACCATTGTACAGTTGGAAAAAAATGGAAATGCAGCCATTATAAGTTGGGGACTTATGTTGTTTGCAAGGTGAATGTGGTGTTTCATGTTTATAATGACTGCCCATCCAGCTTCAACTACTAGGTTAGTTCTGGGTCAAAATAAGTAAGAAAGTAAGTAAGTAAATAAATAAAGTGGATAGCACACACCTGATAAATATGTGAGGTTGCTCACTGACCTCTGACCTCTGTATACATACATGTACATGTGAACACACATACACTTTGCAAAAAGGCTCAGAAGCTCCTGCATGTCCATCTCTTTACAGAAAAGCAGGTCAGGCCATTCCCTACACACAACACTTGTTGCCTGAGAAATATCTGAGGTTGCTCATTGACCTATGATCTTGTTATTGACATGTGAACACACTCACACACTCACTTTCCAAATAGACACAGGCTCATATACCACCATCTCTCTACAGAAAAGAGGCCAACCCACTCCTCCACACAAACACTTGTTGGGTGTGGGAACAATGGCATGGTGTGGAGAGAAGCCCCACGTGTCTGTCCCAGGCACTGCGGCTCTGGGTGGGACGGGACACTTGGGAAAGTGGCTGCACATCTTCCCACACAGTCCAACAGGCAGGTGGGGGCTATGGGAAGCCTCCAGGACACTGCTTGTGGGGGGGGTAGAAGGGGGCCATTCCTGGGGAACATGTGGCAGCCGCCTCTGTAGGTTCTCTAGCCTGGGGCCTGGGTGCCTCAGACAGGCTAGCTGGAATGCAGCTGGGGTTCCCGCCTGGACCGGGTTGGCAACTTAGGCGCTGACTAGCTGCTTCGGCTTGGGTGAATGGGTACTGTCTGGAAGCGCTGAGATGCCCCTGAGAGAGATTAGACGTGGCTTCTTAATCGAAGGCCGGATCCCTCGCTTCCCACGGCGGGTCAAGATGAATAGACAGTCCATAATTTCTAAGATGTTTGTTGACATCATGATGAGTGGCATGGATGAAATTGTACCCCGTGCCCTCTGGGAGAGGCCAGGCAGAAATAGTAACTGGGAAGGGGTGTGGCTAAGTCTCTAGGTGTCTCATTAACCTGGGGATGTCTTGGGGCTGCGTGGCCACGCCTCTACCTGTGGAGGGGTGTACGTAACAGACCTCACATGACAGATCTCTCTACAGGAGGCTGTGGGGGCTGTACTGGACAGGAGCTAAAAGGCCCCCCAGGAGTGTTGGCAAAACACTTTCCAGTCCCTTGTGGGTTACCCCACTGGGTACCCTGGAGTTAAGCCTGTGCTCGACCGGGTGCCAGGTTGCCTGTCACAGACCACTGCCCCACAGTTGGGCAGGAGTCTGAGCACCTAGTAAATGAAGGTTTTCTTGGATGATTCGGTTGGATGGTGTTTCAAAGCGCTCACAGCTATCTATTCTTTACATCCTTGAATTGAAAGTGCTTGACTCCAGCAATTCATACATCACAGAACGAATGCTGTGTCAGAGTGGGGCCAGAGCTGGTATAGAGTCTCGGAGCTCATTTCTCTTTTAAACTCTGAAGGTAAAGTCCAACCCCAAAGGGCTGTGCACTCAAATCCCTGTTTATCTCAAATACAGTTTCTTTTGAAAAAAGCCAATATCTCAGAAAAAGATGAAATCAATAGCTTGGCATATGAGACATTTGGTCTGGGCTGCAGGGAGGATGCCCGTCAAGAGTAATAAAAATGTCTTAATCAGAGGACCACATGCTACAGGTGTGGCCAGCAGCCTCTGAGGTGGCCCCCGATGACCTTGGAATTCACAGCTTGTGTTATCCTGTATCCCTGAGGATGGCCAGGCATGCATGGTTACTTGAGTCTAACAGATAGAATAAGGCATAAATGACAAGATGTCAGTGCTCATGTACCTCAATTGGTAGACTCTGGGTTACAGATGTGCTACAGTGCCCAGATTTTATGTGAGTTTTGAGGATTCAAATTCAGATTCTCACACCTCCATAACAAAGTTTTTGTTATCTCCCAAGTCCCAATGTATCTTTTATTTAATTATTTTTCTCTTCCCCAAACTGGAAAATAAATTTAAAAAAGAACTATTCTTTATCTGGTAATTTATTCTTCTAATGACATATTCTAGGAAAATGAGTATTACTAGACCTTCGTGTAATGAAATGTTCATCTCAGTGTTGTTTGCAGAAGAAAATGTTTCAGTGTCTCCAAACAAGAAAGGATAAGAGACGTGATTCTGTCTAAATGGTACAGCACTGTGTAAATAAAAGACCTTATTTCTAAAGGACATTATGAGAAAATGTTTGTGTCATGGTGATGTCACAGATGAGAAGGACGTAGAGTGGACCTCCCTGGTTGGGGTAGATTCTTCTAGAGAGAATTAACAAATGATGTCTACTGACCTTTCTGGAAAAAACAAAACAAAACAAATATCTGATGGTAAGTATTTCTTGCTTTTATGTTGATGTGGAAATGGACAAACCAGAACATAAAACACTCCTGCCCCAGCTCAAGAAGTTTTGGTAGGGCTTAGTGTTTCCTCATGAAGTACCTGAAGCCTATAGAAACCCTTTGTCAGGGTGATAGAGGCCTGGGATGAGACCAGCCTCAGTCACTCCGGCATGTGTGCTGAGGTGAGGACAAAGTGTTGAGAAGTGGAACGAAAGGCCAACAAGATGACCCAGCAGGTAAAACCCTTCCCACTACGGCTGGTGACCCAAGTTCAATCCCTGAAACTCACATGGAAGGGTAGAACTTATTCCTGCAAATCGTCCTTTGGCTCCCACATGTGCTGTGGTACACACACACACACACACACACACACACACACACACACACACACACACCCAACATAAGAAATGAATTTCAAAACATACAAAACAAACTATGGATGAGAACATAATAGAAAATACCAGAATTCTTTATGTGCAGTAAGTCCCAGGGTATTTGTTAATTTCCTGTCATCCCCTCCCCCCCCCATGGAAAAGTCACTTCTCATTGTGCTTAACATCAAAAGTGTGTTAGGGCCACTAGCCTTCTTACCCAGTGTCACCCAAGTTCATGGCAGCCAGGTTGTCTAGCATGGTGATTATTGTTTGCAAAGGAACAATGGTTCCTTGGGCAAGCTGGATGCTGAGTCTCTTCCCTAGCCTTGATTCTTCCTGTGTACCTTCAACTCAGGATGCTCA
>CM052700.1:147554517-147574720 GCA_028551405.1 Uromys caudimaculatus
AGCCTAAAGGTCAATGCCATAGATAATCTGATATCAGGCGGAAAGGAATCAAAGGAATGCCTGCTACGAGATAGCTAGCAAGATTAAGTCAAACCTGGGATCAAGCAAACAATGCCAAGGTCAAAAGCCTTTGTCTCCTACACTGAGGAAGCAGGAGGAAGTTGATGCATGTTTACCAGATGTGGGACATCAGGCACTGCAGAGTGCCAGGTTGTTGGTCAGTTCTCATGTCTGGATTACTTTAAAATGAGTGCTTGAAGCTTGCAAAGTGCTAGCACGCTAGAGGTGTTTATTTTGGTGGTTTGGATAAATTTTACCAAAATGACATCTAATTGAGGGGCAGACAAAGTGACGAATCAGAGAATTAACAGACAGACTAAACACCTGCTCTGTAACAGGCTCCATGGTTAGTTTGAGGAAGATGAGTTGATGGCTAGCCCCAGCATGTACCAGGCTCAGCACTAGTGACAAGTCCACTGCTTGGGAGCTGAATGTTATCAGCATTTGCCACAGAGAGAATGGCAATGAGAACTGACTGTCTTGTGAATACTATGAATACATGACTGTGCCACACCCCACAAAACCTCAAACCACAAACCAACACCACGAAAACAAAACAAACACAAGAGACTTTGTCCACAAAACCCTCCTCCCATGGCCGAAACCCACAGACCAGGCTGCCTCAAACCAACCTTGAGCACAGCTACTGGGTTCCTTTTCTCCAGCACATCATGAGCAGCAGCTCTGAAGCACCATCCCTGTATTCTAAGAGAACAGACAGGAAGGTTTCAGGGCTACTGTGAGTGTGACTTTCCTCTTAGCACATCTGTGTCACAGGAGTGTGACATCACATAGGGTGTTGTCCTGCCTCGTCCGTCTTCTCTGGGAATGCTTCCTGATTGCTTGTTCAGGGTGCACTCTGAGCTCTTGGGTAGCCAGTGTGTGCACAGATCATGAGTAAGAAGAGATGGGGCAGCAGAGGGCAAGACCTGGAGAGAACTGAGCAGTAAGACTGCTGAGCAGTAAGCCTGGAAGTATCAGGGTTTCAGACCACTGGAGGACAAAGATGCCCTTGGACACAGTGCCAGGTTGCAGAGTGATAAGGCAAGAGATTGTGTCTTTCTGCTTGGGACCAGCTCTGGGGCCAGGACTCAGTGACCTAGAGAATCTATACTGGTCACAGAAAAGGACACAAGAATCCTGGTCAATTTTGGTTGGGATGTGGCTGTGCCTAGCACCTATTCATCTGGCAGTGTCATGCACAACAAGATCAAGTCACACCTGACCCCCATGGACCTATTTATTTATTTATTTATTCTGAACTCTCACTATGTAGCCATGTCTATCATGGACTATGTAGACCAGGCTGGCCTTGAACTCACAGAGTGAGTACCTGTCTCTTGAGTACTGGGACTAAAGGCCTATGCAACCATACAAAACTCCCTATTGAGCTTAAAAACAAATTATTTTACTTTCTATGTCTGGGTGCTTTGCTTGCTTGTATTTCTGTTATTATCAAGACCAGAGGTGACCATCAGATCCCATGAATCTTGAGCTACAGACGTTTGTGAGCTGCCATGTAGGTGCTGGGAATTGACTCAAGGTCCTGTAAAAGAGGAGTCAGTGCTGTTAGTAATCCCAGATCCTGTCTCGAAAACCCAAAACAAGGCAAACAACAACAACAACAACAAGTGGTCTCGTAGCTTCACAGGCAGGCATAACACGATGTGGTGTGGTTATCCTTAAGCCAGCTCAGAAGTCTCACTCCCTCCTCCTAAAGGGGCTATGTTTCTTAATGGTGGAAACTACTGGAACCTTACATGTTACCACCAGATTTTCAGGTCTCCCTTGTTGTGGGAGTCAGCAAGGGCTTGCTCACTCAAGTGATTAACCAGCTGCGAGACTAGCTGGGAGTAAGATGTGGACAGACAAACAGCCACAGGGCCTGTGACAGGCAAAGTCTGCTGCCTATGGTACAGCTATGAGCTTGGTAAAATGACAGCAGCATCATGTGACCTCCCACACGCGTGCCGGACTTTACCAGAAGGCTCGGCTTGTCTCAGTGTTGGGCTCCTGTGGGGCTGTGAAGGAGCTGATATGACCCAGAGCTTAAAACAGGCAGCAGCCACTCCTTTCCCTATCATGCCACTGAGAGGACTGTGGGTACGTGGTGGGGGGTGCCGGGTAGCAGGGCGGTCAGAACACAGTGTCTTTAGGCTTCATAGATGTCCCAGCTTGGGCACATTTTGCTTTCAAATCTCAACACACAGTGCTTTGCAGCTGGCACTTTGGACACAACTTCTGGGACCATGGTAGCTCCTGTACCCATGGCAGCAACATTGGGCTCTGCTCAGAGAAGGCCTGTGCAGCCCAAGTGTGTCTCAGACGAGGTTATCCATCCTTCTACAGTGCTGGAGCTAGGACAGACTGTGTGTCAACAGGCAAACCATTGCTTGCTATAGAAAACTGGGAGGATGTACAAAACAATTAAGAAGGAAATAAACCCACCATTTGCAGGCAGCTACTATAAATAAACTGGTGTGTTCCTTCCTACTCCTGTTCCTTGTATGTTAGGAAATTGAGCTCTACACCTGCATGGGTCCAGTTGCTTTGCAAACCTGTATTGCTAGCATTGTTCAATTACTTTTCTGTGGCTGTGTTATACTTCAGCATGTATCAGGGCATGTTAGTGTTTATCTAAGGTTTAGCTGTGGACTCTGCTACTTAGTTCATCTCACACTAACGGAGTGTGAGACTTTAGGTGGATAAGCACACAGCTCGGGGTGGTGGCATTTGGTGTTCAGATGCTACATGGTGAATGCTTTGAGGGTATTCTTTTATTCCTGTTGGTGGGGAGGGAGACATGCCACCTCATTAATGCTTAATGTCCCAAAGAATGACCTCAAATGGAATAGCTAGAAAAGAATTGGGCAGGTCAGAATTGTGAACATTTGATTGCCTTAACTAATATAAACATATTAATGGAGAGTTTCTGGTTGGTTAGTTGGTTGATTAAATGCTGGGGGTATGGTGGCACATGCCTAGGATCCTAAGACTTGGAAAGCTGAGGCAGGAGGATGATGTGTTCAAGGCCAGCCTGGCCTACATAGCAAGTCCCAGGCCATGGTTGAACTGTGTGCCTCAGTTTAGTCACCTGTTAAATGGGACTATGGACATCGCCTTCCACTAATAATTGTAATGGGTGCTAGCTGGAGAACAGGAAAGACTTGGTTGTTAACCCAGTCTGAGTGTTGCAAGCTGCAGGTTGGTTCATCACATGATAAACAAGTAGCACACAGTAATAGACACCCTAGCGCCCATGCATGCAGTGCCTCGGCCCACAGGCCGGTCCTGAACTCTGTCTACTCTCTCTCTTGGGGAGAATGGTGGGTGTTTCCAAGTTGTCTTTGTGTGACCTCATTCTCTCCACAGGAGCTGAGGTCAGGGTCAAGCCTACATTGAATGGAAGAGGAGGGAGGATCGGCTAAGCATGAGAGTGTGAAGCAAGCCCAGGGCAGCTGGGCACCACCTGCCTGTGTCCTCCCTGGGCCACTGTGTAAGCCTTAACTCATCTAAGGACCTTTCCACTCCCACCCCTGCATCTCTGCATGTGCACATCCAGCCACACAGTCACTGAAAAGCCTGCCACAAAGAAACAGCAAGGCCCCAGAATGAAATGCAACCTTATTTGAAAACTGGGGCTTTGCCAACGTAATTGAGGTGAAATGAGGTCAGGGTGTGTGTGTGTGTGTGTGTGTGTGTGTGTGTGTGTGTGTGTGTGTGTGTGTGTCTGTGTGTGTCTGTGTGTGTGTGTGTCTGTGTGTGTGTGTGTGTCTGTGTGTGTGTGTGTGTCTGTGTCTGTGTGTGTCTGTGTCTGTGTGTGTGTGTGTGTGTCTGTGTGCCCTAATGTCATCTGACTGGTGTCTTTGTAAGATGAAGGTCAGGTGGACCCAGACACCAATGCCAGACAGGGGTGGGCAGATCCTCTCTCACCCTGCAGCCCCCACCCCCACCCCCCACCTGCTGGTCGCACTTGCAGTCTCTACCCAGCTATGGATGGGCTTGGTTTCTGGCTTCAGATTCTCTGATGGTGTGCTGTTTGGCAGGCCTTGTTGGTCAGCCATCGTCAAAGCAGACCCAACAGTCACACACTCTTCAGTACTCAAGGGAAGTGGTAGGGCATGTCCCTAGAGACGCTAGTTTAGAGGGAACTATGTAAGCTTCCTCCTGTCCATGTTTGAGAGCTTGGGATAGACCTGTCCCTGTTGATCCTATGGGCACATGGGCCTTCATGACTCCTGACACACAGGAAGGGAGGGGAGGAAGAGAAGGTGAGCAAAAAATGGGGAAGGGTTAGCCTAGAGGACTGTCCAGAAAAAGCTGGAACCCCTGCCCCCCACAGAGCAAGACAACACACTAATGCCTTGTGGCCCTAGAAAACCCTAGCTGTATACCAGAATTAGCAGGGAGCCGTGGTGACTGTTCCAGAGTGGGAGCCTGGGAGCTTCCAGTGCCCTCAAGCTCCTGCTAGACACACCCAGATTGTGCAGGGCAGCTGTGGGTAGGTGGCAGGTAGCAGGGACAAGGTAAGGTGACACTGAACAGTTCTCAGAAGGAGCTGTACCTCCTATAAGGACCATTCAGCGGCCTCTGCCTTGGCTGGTAGAACTTTAGGATTATGGAGAGCTAGAGTGTAATAGGTCAAAAGCCAAGATGATCTTGTGCTATTTTTAGTCCCAAGAAAAGACAAACATATACTTTTAACCTCTGAGTGTCACCCAACACCTCATGACTTCCATAAAACTCTTGGAATGTATGCCTAAGCTTGACACACCTACCCTCTAATGCAGTGGCCAAGAATGCGGCAAAGACAAGTTCTGATCCCTGTGACAGCCACCTCCCCACCCCCTTGCTGTGAGAGCCTTCCTCATGACCGTGCCTGTACATTGCGTAAACACGTTGATTCATGGTGTCCTTCTTCTGTGACCATGAAAGTTCAGGAAACCTTCACTATGGTGAGGCATGTAATGCAGGGAATTTGAATCTAAGTTCCTGTGCCATAACCATTTGTGTTTGACAAAGAATGAACTACTTCCTTGTTTTCTCAAAGCAGAGTTTCTATTTTTATGTCAGCAACACAGTATTTAGAAGCTCCATGTCTCCCTCTGCTGCCACACACCCTCCTGGACAAAGCACACAGCACTCCAAGGATGTGGGGGAGGGTGTCGAGTCAGCTCAGTGGCCTGTCTGCCTGAGTCCATCCTTGGCTGTGATGTCAGCATCCCTGCCTCCCCCAGGGTGTAATATCTGATGGCCTGAGTGCATTCCCAGTTGCCTGAGCCCTGTTCATGCAGAACTGAGGCTCAGACTGGGCGCCAGATACAAAGATGGGGAACCCCAGAAAGAGTCCTGAATGAATAAGAAGGGCAGTCATTCTGATGAGGGAAGTGGCTGGCTGCCAAGAAGCTTCCAGAGAGCTTGCTGGCCTGACATGGGAGCAGCAGGTGGTCTGAGCAGGTCGAGATCTGTTGACCTTAGTGCTTTTGGGTGTAAGTGCCCTTGAGATGCCCTTTAGGTGAGTTCATGTTTGTAGACATGAGGTTTGTTCCTGCAGTTCTGCACTGGGAACTGGAGTTTACTGAATTAGGCGCATGCGGGTTGATGATTCCGTAGGCAGGATTGTATGGAAAGTCGGAAGTGTCCCAGGTCCTGAGTCAAATTATCCTGGATGCTTATGCTCTCTTAAAAAGCTGGCTGTTCTCGTTTGGTTTCTGTTGTTGTAATAAAGTACTGACCAAAATAATTTGGTGAAGAATGGATTCATTTGGCTTACATGTCCTGACTATATGCCATCACTGAGGGAAGTCAGGGCAGGAACTCAAGCCAGAAACGGACAGGAACACGGAGGGATGCTGTTTACAGGCTTGTTCTCCTTGGCTTGCTCAGCCTGCTTTCTTATAAATGTAGGACCACCTGCCTAAGGGTGGTACCTCCCAACAGTGGGCTGGCCCTTCCCACATCAATCATCAGTCAATTTAGTGCCCCTACATTGCCTACAGGGCAATCTGATGGAGGCAGTTCTTCAATTGAGGTTCCATCTTCGAATGCACCAAGTTGACAACAAAGATTAGATCTACTCCAGTGTCTGACCTAGCATCCTTCTGGGCATCAGGAAAGGCCTTTAGAGTATATTAACTTTACAGATCTCTTACTAGAGTCCACCAACCTAAAAGCTAATAATGACTTTGGAGAGCACCTACAGCCTATGGCAGAGATTTTCCTGCATAACTAGTCTGGCTACCAGCATGCATCCCTACCAACATATGTCCCTACCAAATATGTCTCTACCAACATATTTGGTAAATTCATTGGTTTATGACTGTCTTCTGTTCTGGGACTATAAATTCATGGCTCCCATAGTGGACATATCATTAGGGAACCCATATTCATGTTCCCAAGCTCTTGTGGTTTGAACGTGAACTATCCCCCATAGACTCATGTGTTTGAACACTTGGTCCCCAACTGGTGGTATTGTTTGGGAAGGTTGTGGAACCTTCAGTTGGTGGAGCATCCCTGGGGGAAGTGGGTCAGTTGAAGAATTGAAGTAGAGGCCATCCTTGGGAGTTTTCTTGCCCAGTTTCTTCCTGATTGTGGATGCAGTGTGTCCACCTGTCTCACATTCCTGCTACCAAGCATTCCCAGCCATGATGGACTGTATCCCTTCCAACTGTGAGCCAAAACAAACCCTTCCTTCCTTAAGGTGCTACTTGTCAAGCATTTGATCAAGGGCCACTCTTGCTCTTGTCAGAGCAACCTGTGTTTTCTTTGGAAGAAGAGCTGTGGAGACAACAGTGACTTCAAAAGAAACTAAGGTGTGTTAAGTCCTAGCACACCATGGAGAGAGGTGACTTGAGTGCTCCTGGGGACACCCTAGGGCCCCAGGAGATGGAGAGAGCTGAGGGTCTGGAGACTGAGAAGCGCATGTCAGAGGATGTGCTGGTCTCCACAGGGGTTCCCACGAAAGTCCCCCCAACTTATAGGCTTCCCTTCAGGGCAGAAATGCCTTTTACTTTCAGGGTATTTTTTTCTCTTCTTATTACTGTGCAACCTTTTGGGGGACATTCAAGTGGTACCTTCTCTTCTTGGTTATCCTTTGTCTAAAATATGTGATTAGTATTATGGGCTTTGCCATATACCTTTGCCCCATCACCATGATGGCATCATGGGTGGTTGTCTTGTTTCTGTTATACCATAACTGAATTTCTTACTGATTAATTTATATTCAGTTTAACATTTTAATATACTATCTGAGGGCAAGTAAGCAGCCCAATCGTTACCATCTGTGCCAGTGGCTCTGTGGTCACCCCTAAGCAAACAGGAGTAGAAGACATTGCTTGTTCATGCTTCTCTTTTGTTGCTTTTGCCCTTGACTGCTGGGCACCTGGAAGGTGAGGGTAGACAGGGAATCCCCACCCCCTTTAGCTAGACATGCTCACTTTCTTTCACAGGACCTCCTTTGTTTGGGTTGAGGAAATTTCAGCCCATTTCATAGAGCTGAAAAGGCCAAGGT
Organism: Uromys caudimaculatus; assembly: GCA_028551405.1. NCBI lineage: Eukaryota > Metazoa > Chordata > Mammalia > Rodentia > Muridae > Uromys > Uromys caudimaculatus. The sequence continues at coordinate 147,562,088 of CM052700.1, forward strand.
GTACTGTTAGTATGGGGAGGAGACAGAAGGACGATAGGCCAGGCATCCAGGACAGGGCTGGCTTCCCCAGCTTTCTTGCCTCAGAGTCTGTGATTTTTAACCTCTAGGTCCAGACTTTTAGGAACCCTGTCAACAGCAGCTGGCCTGTACCCTGAAGCTTGCTTTCTCTATCTTATGGTTTTGCTGAAACCCGAGGTAGCTAATGGAGCCTTGTGCAGACCCCCGAAGTGCTCATGCCCAGTGAGCAAGAGCCCAGAAGTGGGTAGAGAGAGCTCTGGTTTGAAAGACTGTTCTGGCCTGTGAGGGACTGTGGAGTTGGGGAAGGTCTCTACTAGAGCTGAAAGACAGAGATCCAGGACCCTAACCCCCTTATATCCTTAGAATGAAGCCTCTGGGCTCACAGACAGTCACTGGCATACAAGCAGCAGCCCAGGTAGTCTTCTCCCTTGTCAGAAGTTTTGGTTTTGGTTTTCCTTTTTTTTTTTTTTTTTGATTGTTGAGACAGGGTTTCTCTGTGTAGCCCTGGCTGTCCTGGAACTCACTTTGTAGACCAGGCTGCCTTGAACTCAGAGATCCACCTGCCTCTGCTTCCTGAGTGCTAGGATTAAAGGTGTGCACTACCATGCCCACCTACTTGTCAGATGTTTAAGGACCCTGCGCCCAAGCACTGAGCCTAGTTCACCAGGTGAACGGTACTTGCTGGGAGGCTAGATGAGGGCTTAGACTGTTCCCAAGATGCACTTCTGAAAATTGCCTCCATCCCTGGCAAAACATAATATATGTGGTTTCTAATTACCTTTACTTTTTCTTTATTTTGTCTTTGTTTGCGACAGGGTCTTGTCTAGTAGCCCAGAATGGCCCTAGGAGAATATGGTTCCCCATGGGATTTGCTAATGACACAAGTGGAGTTAACTGGTAAGAGACTCTGCATTCAGGATAAGGGCAACAGGTGCACTGGAGGCGCTGTCACCTCAGCTGAGGGTGGGGCTAGGTCCCTCACACTTTGCCAGACTTCTGCCCCAACTGTGTGAGGGTTGCTGTCAGCATCTTGTATTGAAAGTCTCTGTCCCCGTGGGGTGTTGGTCCCACTCCACTCATAGCAACGGGCTAACAGAGGTATTGAAGGCTGGGACAGATGTGCCACAGCAGATCCTCAGTGTGGCTGAGACTTTCCTCCCTAGGTAGTACCCCAATAACACACATTCTTCTCCACTTCCCACCAGGATCTGTTCCCCGGGACCTGCCTATAACAGCCTGTGGATTTCTCTGGAGCTAATGGCTAGACAACTTAAACATGGAAGTGAACAGCTTGGTGGCCTGGAGCTCTTCCTGCACGCACATCATGTTGATGTGACTCTGCTCCTGGGGCAGTAAGGCACCTTGCAGCAAGTCTCCCCACAAGGTAGCCATATTTGGCAGGGCCTGGTGGGAAGCTTAACAAGCTGTTCTGTGGGACTCTTACCAACAGCTGCTGTCAGGGTTGGGTCTTGAATGCCCTGATGGAAAGGAAGGCCTGGCAAAGCCAGAGGGACTTGAACAGTGAAAAAGACATACCCAAAGCAAAGTCAGAGACCCAAGAAAGAGCAGGAAATGGAGGCTGGAACCCAACTGTCAACTTGTCGGGGCTTGAATTACAGGATCTAGGAGACTAACCTCTGGGTGTGCATGGAAGAATGTTTCTAGATTGGGTCAGTGTTTCCGAGGTCGGAAAGCCCTGTCTAACTGGGTGACACCATCACAGTGTAAGACTCAAAGAAGAAAGCAGACTGAGAACCAGCATTCATTACTCTCTGCTTCCTAATGGATGCAATGTGACCAGCTACCTGAAGCCTATGCCATCATGCCTTCCCTGCCACAATGAATGGTATCCTCAAACTGTGAGCCAAAAAACCCTTCTTCCATTAAGTTGTTTTTGTCAACTGTTTTATCACAGCAATGAGAAAGACAATTCATATAGAGCACAGATCCAGAGATTCACAGAATCACAGATCCTCAGAACCACAGATCCACAGAACTACAGATCCACAGAACCACAGATCCACAGATCCACAGAACTACAGATCCACAGAACCACAGATCCACAGAACCACAGATCCACAGAACACAGATCTACAGAACCACAGATCCACAGATCCGCAGAACACAGATCCACAGAACCACAGATCCACAGATCTGTATATCCGTAGAACCATAGAACCACAGAACCACAGATTCACAGACCACGGCAGCAGAACCTTCACCCTGAGAGGAAGGCCCAGGCTCTGGGTTATGGGGATGAGGCCTGAGACCAGACCCCAGCGTCCAGATGTTTGTTTTCTTGTTTCCCTGCCTTATTTTGGTGACTCAGCTCCCCAAGGCCAGAGTTTAAAAGCACTAAGCTCAAAACCAGTATCTCTCCATGTCAAAAATTTCACAGTGTTTTGTTAAATGAGAAAAATAGAACAGTGATCTTTTTCTTGTATTTTGCATCAATAATTAAAAAAACCTCATATGCAGAAAATATAAGTGGACAGTTTAATCAGTTGCTAGAAAGCAAATGTGGAACACATCAACACAAGGTCAAGAAACAGGCTACCGAGTCCAGGGACTGGGCCGGGGCCTTAGCAGGACATGGTGCTGGGGGCTCCTTATGCTGCCTTGTTCCCACAGGCTCCCTGGGGTACCATGTGGTAGCTCGCCTTCTGTGTGTTCTGCTTTTTCATTTGTACCACCCTACCATAGTGAAACTCACCTCTGGCTTTCTCCCTTCCTGCTGCCGAGTGCACCATCTGAAGTCACCCCAGGCCCTGTCCCCCAGTGGCACCCAGGCCACTTCCTTTGTGTTATCATAGATGCTGCTGCTTGTAAGCATTCCCCTGCCTACTGCTCTGTGTGCTGTGGGCTGCAGTTTATCTAGGCTTGATATGTCTAGTGGTCTTTTGACGTGCAGTAAGGCTAGGCTGGGTACCATGGGAGGCTGAGCAGCGTCCCTGACTCCATCCTCTGGAGTGTTAAAAGATACTTATTATGTTTGGAAGCTGTGCTGAGCATGTGTGGGGTATCTCCTGTGACACTGGGTTAATCAGGCTCTGTTGGACTCTAACCTGCATCATAGTCTCTGAGGAAACCTGCTGAGTTTTCAGATGGACACAGGAATGAAACCCATTGCTGACTTGACATTTCCAATCAAACTCAAGTGCAATACAGTGATAGCGTATAAAGAAAAGGCAGACACTCAGGGTCAATGTGATCAAAGAGTGGCTGTGAGCCTGCAGCTTTGGCAATGAGAACAGTCCAGACATCAAATGCTGTTAGGTGGCTTTCACCCTCAGCATAGCCCTGTGAGGTTGGCATCTTTGCTTTAGCAGTGATGGCTGGAATCCTTTATCTAGAGAGCTCCTTGTACATCACAGGGATGTAGCCAATAGTCTTGTGACAGTGCACGGGTGCTAAGAGAAGACACACAGGCACATACATCCAGGCCAGGGAGGTAGAGGAGCATGCAAGGGCACCCAGTCACAGAAATTGAAGCTTTCTCTCATCCATACACTAACCAGGCCTGACCCTATCAGACAAGATTATGTGCATTAAGAGCTATACAATAATTTTCTCTCTCTAGGGGCAGGCAGCAGGGTGAGCGAGCATTTGTGGGGACAAGACTAGAAGTAGGCCATGTTTGTGCAGAGGTGGGCAGGTAGCAGGCTTCCCTGAGGTCAGATCCAATGCTAGGGTACCTGGGGAAGGAGGAACCGTATGGGGAGAGGGCACTGCTTTATCTCCTTGGAGTTCAGGAGGATGGCCAGGTTAATTATATACCCAGAGTCCCCTAGGGAGACAAAGGGCACCTGGGTTCCTTCATGCACTGTGGCCTACACCTCAAGTTTCTGTTCCTTGCCTCAGCTGTGACCTCCTAGAGCATGAGGCAGCAGGCAGGGGATGGTGAGAGAGGGAGATACAGCCCATGGGCAGATTTAGGGAAGGGTAGCCCTTTCCTCTCCATTATATGACTATACCTAGGCAGGAAGTGGGAGAAGATATGGGGAAGTGACAAGCTGACTGTTGGGTGGCAGTGCTGAGAGGGGCTCTCTTCTCGGATCTCTCTGATCTTTGGTACAGATTTTGCAACAACATGGAAGCAGATTGGTTCCAGATAATGAAAAGACAGTAGTCAAGAACTTAATTTAGGGCAGTGGTGGCGCATGCCTTTAATCTCAGCACTTGGGAGGCAGAGGCAGGCGGATTTCTGAGTTTGAGGCCAGCCTGGTCTACAGAGTGAGTTCTAGGACAGCCAGGGTTACACAGAGAAACCCTGTCTTGAAAAACCAAAAAAAAAAAAAAAAAAAAAAAACAAAACTTAATTTAGAATTGACCTGGTTGAGCAAGAGCCTGGACTCCTGAGTCACAGCCTGGCTCTGCTCTTCCCAGTGTCCTCACTTCTTTATCTGTTCTCCCAGGTCATCAGGGCAACAGCCTCACAAAGTTAATGGAAATGAGGAAAATCAGTGTTTGTGAAGGGTTAAGCAATGCTGTGAAGGAGAAAGTGGGAGCGTCTGCTCTCCTCAGTGGTTGTGAGACATGAGGCATGGGCTGGCTTTCAGGGCAGTTCAGAGTCGTGATCTCTACTGTAGGAAGGACCTGGTCATATCCTGGGACGTGACCAGGGACCTTTGTCCTGGGCCTGCCCATGTCTGCACACCACCCTGGGAATCACCAGGGACACACTCACCACATCAGAAACAGGACAGAGACCCTAAACTCCTCATGGACTTCACAAACCTTACCTGCAGCTCCACTCATGGTGCTGTGACAGATGCCGACAGCAAACATCAGAGAGCTAAAAAAGGGTGTGGTGGACTTACAGTTCATTGTTTTGAGGAAGTCAAGGCAGGAACTCAAGCAGCTAGTCACTTGACAGACACAGTCCAGAGCAGAGAATAACCACATCCTTGCTTGCTCAGCTTGCTTTCCTCACTCTTGTGGAGGACAGGGCCTAGTTCATGAAATGGTGCCACCCATATTCAGGGTGGCATCTCAAACCTCAATTAACAAGCAAGACAATCCCCTACAGACATGCCCACAGGCCAACTCAGTCTAAATAACTCCTCATTAAGACTCTCCTCCCAGGTGATTCTAGGCTGTGTCAACTTGACACAGATTTTTCAAGAGAGATGCTGTTTGGCAGGTGCGATCACTTTCTGTCTGGCTTAGAAGACACTGTGCTTAGGGCAGCAAGAAAGCCTGGTGGTGCCAGGCTGTGTGGCTGGGAAATGGAGGGCATGGCAGTCCTCTGAGATCACTTTGGGTGTTGGGGACCCAGGGCCTCACTGAGAGGAGTGGGTGTCCATTTGGAAGGTGCTGGATGGAGTGGCTGTGGGCAGGGTGGGGGCAAGACTGCCACTCTGTAGAGAACAGTGCCCTTCTTGGGTTTACAGTGGAGTGTGATGAGTTCGTGACTGTGGAGTGCAGTCAGGCAGGTGAGACACTGAGAATGTCCATTTGTGGCTCATCTCCTCTCCCTAGGAGTGGCAGGGCGAGTGTGTGTAGACACAGGTCTTGAGAGCCTGGTTTTGGAGGTGGCCCATAGACAGGAACCTCAGGACAATGGGAAGATGTGATGATCCATGGGCATGCCAGTTGGGCAAGGTACAGCACCTGCGCTGCTCTGAGCCCAGGGCACAAGCCAGCTGAGGCACCTGCCACACCCCCACAGCATCCCCATTCTGACTGTGGGAACCTACATGTGTAGTTATGGCACAGGGTCACAAGGGGTGAAGGTGGCTGGCAGCTGTGCCAAGAGAGGTGTGCACATGGGTGCCCCCTGGCCCAGGACACATGGCTCTCAACCTCCCTCTCTCGCACAAATCTGCCATGTTACATCTGGTGCCCAGTCTTGAGTCACCCTTTTGAAACTAGAAGTACCATGTAGGAGCAGGAGGCTATCCACAGCAGGAGCTCATGACTCTGAGCTGGGAGAAGGAGCAGAGAGACCCACTGGCATCCAAAGGCCTAGCTTCTGCAGGCCCTACATCCTGAGGAAGGCAGAGCCTAGGGAGAGGCAGCCTCTGCTAGGGCTGAGGCTTGCCTACCCCCACTCCACTTCAGCTGTAATTTCTCTCAGTTTCTCCTCATCCTTAACTAACCCCTCTTGAGTCACCAGTACCTCCTCCTTGCTGAGCTGCCATCTGCAAGGCCTTCAACCGACGCCATTGCCTCCTTTGCTTCCCCTCAGTGAGTCTCACTGACACGTACTTGTCTTCCTGCGGACTCTGAGCCTGCCCGAGCCCCAAGCCCCGTGCTCTGTGTTATACTGTCAATGGCCGAGGGCCACTGCACAGATGATCTGCACCAGGCCCTAGGGGACCTGACCTTGCACCAGTTCAGGATATGAGGCTCATGATCATCATTCTCTTTGGGGTCAGGGAGATGCCATAGTCCCACCTTCTTCAGAGTAGTGCCAATGGCAGGGCAGGCAGCTTTGGGCTCTAGAATGTAAGGTGTCACCCAGTACCTTAGAGCTCTGCAGGAAGCAGGACTGACAGGATATGGACAGGCAATTTATACACATATGTGCACACACTCATACATACTCATACTTGTGTGCACACACAAACACCTTTGCACACTCACACCTGCATAATGCTCACATGTGTGCAAACGTGTACACACAAATGTACACATATGCACACACACAAACATTCAGATAAACACATGTGTGCACATATAAACGACCACACCAACTCACATGTGTGCACACCTGTGTGTGGACACACACACACACACACAGAAGCATGCATACACGCATACACACATGCACACACACTCATACACACCTGTACACAATTCACACATGTGCACAACATGTATATGTAAGTATACACCCACACGTGTACATACTCAAACTTATGTGCCACATGCACATATGTGCATACATCTGTGTGTACGCACACACACCCTCACATGCATACACATGTACACATGCATAAACATACACCCAGGTGCAAACATGGCTGCACATAGAAGCACACTCACCATCATGTGCTAGTCCGGTGCACGCCTAGTGTGCTGTGGGATACATCCTATTGTGCTGCTAGTCATATACAGTCCAGTCTGCATTATAGAGCAGAGCCCTGTGCTCAGCAGTGACACTGGGTGATAGAGGGACCACCGTCTTTACTGAAGACACTATTGTTTTGCTGTTATTTTATGGGGTGCTACTTCCCCTTATAATGAAAATATATAAAATTATATGTGTGTGTGTAATATATAATAAAATAATGCATGAGGTCACCAGAGCAGCCTCATATATGTCATGTTTACCACACTCCAGCATCCAGAGACTGTGTGGAGTGACTGTACTGCTCCACCTAGCCTTGCGTAAGTGTACTTTTGGATGGTCACCTAAGAACACATTCCTCAGAGTGTGTCCCTATCATAAAATGTGTGTATGTGTGTGTGTGTGTGTGTGTGTGTGTGTGTGTGTGTGTGTGTGTATGTGTGTGTCCAGATAGTCAGTTTGATTTTTATTTACTCCACTGAACTACAAAGCTGTTTCCTCCATTCTGCCGTCTGTAAGCTTAGGCAATCCCTACACATGCTCTATGAACCTCACACGCAGCTAGGGGCCAGTGAAAGTCACTGATGGGTGATAGGGCCTTCAGGAACCATGGGGCCAAAGAGCAAAGGCAGTCCCACTGACCGCTGCTCTGTGAGGGGTCTGTGACCTGCTGCTTCTCACTGACCTCTGTGCTCGGATTATGTGGCTAATGGTAGGTAGGGAGAAAGCCATTCAGTGGACCACAGAAGTAAACACCAGGTTATATCAGCTCGAGAGGTAAATATTGATGAAATCTAAACACCAAGTCAATGCTTACGTGGCGGGACAATGGAAGTGAGCCTGGGTATGTGTTCCCCCACATGCCCGAGCTTTCGGTGTCTCCACCAAGTGTGTCTGGCTGCTTCAGCAAGCCACTGACCTCAGTGTAGGCTAGTTGGAGGTTTCTAAAAGGCATCCAGATTGTAGGGCTGACAAAGAGTTCCCCCTCAATCAGAGAGGCCAGCTACATCAGATTGGCCCATGAGCTCGTCTGTAGGGGATTTATCTTGGTTACCTTGGGAGGACTTAGCCTAAACTTGAAGTACCGTCCCCTAGGCCTTGGACTGTAAAAAGAGGAAGAGTTCTGTAAGAGAGCAGCAGCATGTGTGCATCCATCCCTCTGCTACTGACTGCAGCCATGACCAGCTGCTTCAAGTTCCTGCTGCCTTAACGTTCCCACCCTGATAGACCATAACCTGGAAACGTAAGCAGTGAGTGAGCCCCCTCTCCCTCTTTTGATCAGGGTATTTTATCACAGCAACAGAAATGCACTGGCCTCTCACCCCGTCTGTCACCCTAGAACCACAGGGCAGAGAAGGTAAACAGAGGTAGCTTCATTCCCTTGCCTCAGGGCCTTGGTGGATCAGATGAGGTACCATATGTGGACTCGACAGTTCACAGACAACACTTCCAGAATCCAGTGTGACTCATGGCCTCTGGGACTGCACACAGTGTCTCAGAAGGAGAGAAACAGGCCTTTTTTGATGGTTGTCTCAAGGTCGGTCCTATTTGCTTTTCTGTGAGGAATGCAGTTTATCCTTGTGGTAGTTTGAATGCTTGGTGCCCAGTTGTTGTTGGTGTTTGGGTGGGGAGGTTTAGATGCTGTGGCCCTTGCTGGAGGAAGTGCACCACTGAGCAGGCTTTGAGCGTGTGTATTGTGTTCTCTCTGCATTTGCAGGTATGAGCTCTTCGCTTGCTGCCGTGCCTCCCTGTTCAGTGGACTCTCATCCCTATGGACCTGTAAGCCAAAATAAAGACTTCCTTCCATAAGTTGCTTTTCCTCATAAGGCTTCATCACAGCAACAGCAGGGTGACTGATACCACCTCTGCATTGTTCCAACAGTGTCCAGTGCTGGTTCCAGCTGAGAATGAAGGAAAGCTGTTAACCTCGCCTTACCTCATGTTGCCTGTATCCATGACACTTCCCCACAGAGTTCAGGGGTCCACTCGATGAAAGACATCACTGACTGGACTGTGGAACACAGAACACTCCAAGCTGCTGAGCACCACTATATGGCCTGATCTCCAATCTTCTTATCTACGATAGTGTCTATCTGGGAAGAACATCACCTCCTTATGAAAGAGAAGTGGGAGGAGGTCTATCATACACTTTCACAGTCATACTTAGAGTTGTTGTACTCAGCAGGGTCCAATTGACAGCTGATTGGTTGAGATAGTTTTGCTAACTGAGCTCAAATGAGTGTTCTGCCTTAGCTGCCCAAGTAGCTGGGGCTACAGGTGTGAACCTGGGTGCCCAGTTCCTAGGCACTATTTTCGTTATTGTTGTTGTTGTTGTTGTTGGTTTTATTTGAGACAGGATCTTGATAAGTAGCCCAGGATGGTCTTGAACTCACTGTGGAGTCCAGGCTGGTTTGGTACTTTCAATTCTTTTGCCTTAGCAGCTTCCCCCTCCCGTCGGCTGAGAGGTATAGGTTTATACCTGTTGGGGTGTGGCTCTTTCGGGTATAACATGATAACCCTCAGAGTAAAGCTAACCTGGGTTCAGTAGCCATGGCAACTAAAGGATCTGACCAATACAGCCATAATTAGGTCTACAGGGATGGGCAGTTAGCACTCCATAGTAAAAGAGGAGAAGATTGCTGGATCTTCATCCAGTGATTCCTGCCTTGGTACCTTCCTGCCTTCCTGGAGCTGCAAATGATCTTGGGAGATGCTAGAGTATATAGAACATAGAAGGTTCACTGAAAGTGGGACTCCATGATGCACCTTCTATGGGGTTGTCATTCACAATGTGGCATGGGGGACTTTGGTGATGCAACTGTTTGGGGACCTCCGCTCTATAACACCTCACTTATGTTCCTTTAGGTAAGGACAGTGAGCTCATTGCTCCACCAAGCTGTCTTTGGGTGGACTCCTTCAGTGTATTGGGGGCCTTGTCTGAGGTGAACAGATACTTGTTTGAATCTCCTCAGGAAATGTAATGGAAAGGAGCCCCTGTCTCAGCTATCATGCTGGTCTCGATGCTGCTATATCAGCTCCTCTCAAATCCTTAATAGTAAAGGAAACTGCACCTATTCAGAAGGTAACAGTGAGCTGTGGGTCAGCTGTGGGCCAGCAGGCACACCCCAGCCCCTGGGAGAGAACGGTGGGGGAGGGGCACACGCTTGGCTCTTCCAACTGCCACCTGGTAACCCATTCACTTCAACACTTTCGGGTTTGTCCTTCCTTCCTTCCTTCCTTCCTTCCTTCCTTCCTTCCTTCCTTCCTTCCTTCCTTCCTTCCTTCCTTCCTGTCTCATGTCTCATGCAATTTTCAAAGTTTTTTTTTTTTGTGTGGACATGTATCATTGAAGCATCTGTTTTCATTTTCTTCTCTGGAAATTAGTACAATTCTTATATTAAAGGTGTTGATGCAAAGCACAGCCCTTACTTGTTTGTTCTGGAGCATGCCCCCGAAACACAGATTGCCCCAAATACCATGTTCCAGTTGAAGATTTATAGTTTCAGAAGAAAGTCATAGCCAGACACTTTCCCATATATCAACAGGAATATCAGACAGGTGGGTGTACAGGAAAGTGCTGTATACCTTAAGACTGTCTGATGACAGTCTTAGGCGTTTGGTTGCTGGAAGCCAGTGGTCTGTTACTTTCCAAGAGGTTTCACCAGATGGTCACAAGGATGTTAGGTCAGACACAGCCTGCTGCCAGCATGCCAAGGGGATGTCCTGGATTCATCCAGTTTTCCAAGGGACAAAGAGCAGCACAGCAGGGCACTGTTGTAGTGGCACCGAGGCAAGGGTGAGTGAGGCAGCATGTAGGCATGGAGTATATGCCATATGTGTGTAGGTGCCGCAGAGAACACGCGTGGCTGTCAGATGCCCTGGGGCTTGCGTTACAGGAGGTTTTGAGCAGTGGGACCTGAACTCAGCCTTCTGGAAGATCAGGCAGTGCTCTTAGCTACTGATCTGTATGGGATTTGTTTACCTGGAGATACCACCTCCTGCAGGAGGACACCATCTGCTCTGCTGAGGGCACCTACATGCTGGCACGTCAGGAGCAGATTCCAGCCAGCTGAAGGACCCTCCATGGGAAGAGCAAGCTGGCTGCACCAGAACATCACAGCCCAATGTGATCAACATCAAGATGGATAAGCGATTGCTTTTTTTTTTTTTTTTAAAGATTTATTTATTATTATATGCAAGTACACTGTAGCTGTCTTCAGACACACCAGAAGAGGGCGTCAGATCTCATTATGGATGGTTGTGAGCCACCATGTGGTTGCTGGGATTTGAACTCAGGACCTTCAGAAGAGCAGTGGATGCTCTTAACCGCTGAGCCATCTCTCCAGCCCCCTGCTTTTTTTTTTTTTTTAATCAGTCTTAATACAAACCCTGCGTGAATTTTACATTTAGAGCACTGCACAATTTACAGTTGGAATGTGTTACAATGGGGCCAACACTCACAGTCGGTGACTGGCTGTCCTGCCAGAACAATAACACTAGAGAAAGGAAAGGTAATTTACACTTTTTGTCCATTGAATTCACCAGACTTAGAATTACACTCACCAAATCCCTTTACTAGAAGCCAACCTTGCAGAGAACCTGTGGCTCTCAGGGGTGCTAGTGCCACCTAGTGACTACTCCTGGTAGTGTAGGGTCTTGCCTAGGTCAGCCCTATCTTCCTGTGAATATTTCTCAGAGCATCTCCTGAAGTGGGAGAGAAAGGGCCTGAAGAGAAGGGCAGTGAGAGGACCCTTGTGTCTATTGTTCATTTATCTTACTGTGTAGGCACTATTAGCCAGAGATCTCCCTTTGTGAGCCACTGACTTTGTTCTAAGGTCTTCCTGGGAGGCCAAGTCTTCTCCACCAACCACAAGATGGCATTTTGTCCTAGTGGCTTAACAAGACCTTCCACAGCTCTGCAGCTGAAGTTCCAGATCAAGGTGTGTGCAGGACTGGCTCTTCTTGAAGGTCCCCTGAAGGTCCTGAAGTTCTGTATGGAACTGTGGATACGTCTTTTTATTGCAAGGCCTGTCCATGTCCACAGGTGCTGACTATTGAGGCCATGTCCATCTGGGTTTGGGAGTGCCTACAGTTGGCAGGTGGGCCCTACTTGCTCGTTGGAGGGACAGACTGACCAATGCTGTATAACATTTTTCAAGGGTCTGGAGAAGGGTCAGGGAAGGCCCAGCACTATGATGTCTTCACGCTGGGTTTCAGACACAGTAGGGCGTCTTGTGACTGAGAGGGCTGAGGTCTGGGAATGACTACAGGTGGTCAAGGGCACCTTGCGAGCTATGAACCAGCAGACACAGAGTGTCTAGTTAGTACTGGAGTGGGGGAACACAGGTCAGCACCACTGGTTCAGGGACCCAGCTCTTGCATCAAGACTTTGGCCCTGGACTGGCTTGTCATACTGTGGCTTATGACCTGGCTGAGCACTCTATTGCACTCTGATCTTTATACAAATTCTATACATAAAAGAACCAACTGGAAATCTGTCAGAAGCAGAAGTGAAGTGAGATATAAGTTGATTTTCCTTAAACACATTTTTAATTAAAATATTTTTCATACAATATATTCTGATTATGGTTACCTCCCCC